>CM029607.1:2158224-2224638 GCA_017311375.1 Mytilus coruscus
GTAAGCTATAAAGGGCCCCAAAATTACTAGTGTAAAACCATTCAAACGGGAAAATCAACGGTCTAATCTATATAAAACGAGAAACACTTATGAACCACATCAACAAACGACAACTACTGAACATCAGATTCCTGACTTAGGACAGGTGCAAACAAATGCAGCGGGTTTAAACGTTTTAATGGTACCAAACCTTCACCCTTTTTCTGAAACAATAGTGTAACATCACAACATAGAAAGACACACTATAAAATATCAACTGAAATAGCTTAACTCAATCAAAGGACATAGTAACACCATTGAACATACACTGAACAAATAAATTTGACCTATGATACGATGTAAATTCAAAATAAATAAACTAAGGAAAGAATAATAAAAGTAACATGTTATATCGGTATGAAATGTTAAACAATTTAAGAAAAACAATATGCTCGAACAAAATATCAGCCATTTGCAATAACTTTAAACACAGGTAAATAAAATAATTTTGTTGTTAGGTATACGTATACAGTTACAATAGAGAAAGGAAATATTTTAACAAAATAAATAATTTTGATGTTCATAGTACGAAGTGGAAATTTATATTAGTACCAAACACTTATCAAAGCTGGTATATAGACCAGATATAACCCTGAATAACATTAAATAATAAAAAAATCATTACAATTAGTATCAACAGGTCAAATAAACAAGAAAGTACGATTTGAGAGTACTCGCAGTTACTGACAGCTAGTTAAAAGCCAAAACAATGAATAATAAAAAAAATCATGCATCAGAGACTAAAATCAACTAAAACACATCCCAGGGATTTAGTATTTTAACGTCATGGACAGTCAAAGAAGACATGACTAGTGCAATGCCAAAAATAAATCGACAGACAGTAGGATAGTTAGAGTTTAACCTCTTTATAGATCAAAATGAACGTGGGTGTGTCTTTAAACATCCCGTTTGAAAAGAATACAAATTTAGTTATGTTTTAATTTGCTGATGACAAAATCGATATTAGTGCCAATGTAAACTATATTCAAAGATCTAATTACAACATTGGTAAGATAACCTGAACTAATAAGTTTATTTAAAGGTTCGATGAGTTTACACGGATCATATAGTGATTTCCGCGCTTTTAAGTACAATATTACCGTAAAATTTAGGATGTGAAATACCGTTTTAATCAGTTTTCTACAGGTACAGCCAAATTTACAATCAAATCTTTGTATCTATGAAAGAACTTAGCAAAAGTTTTACGTAATTTATGGTAACGAAATCCCCGACTTAATAATTTACTAGTGATGCATTGATTACGTTCGTTAAAATCTATGACATCACTACACACACGGGCATAACGAACGAGTTGGGATATATACACACCGTATGATGGAGCCAAAGGAACATCGCCGTCTAAAAAGGAAAATTAACAATAGGGAATGAAAAATCGTCTCTTTTGTCGTAAATTTTCGTATGGAGTTTTCCTTTAGAGATTGAAATGTCCAAGTCCAGAAAAGGACAACTACTGCTGTTTATGTTAGATTTAGTTAAAGTAAGTTCTATTGGGTAAATTTCGGTAGTATATTTAGAGAACTCTGGATTATTTAACGAAAAATATCATCTAGATAACGGAAGGTATTGCTGAATATATCAACCAAATGTAACAATGACGTGTCTTTACTAAGTTTGGTCATAAACTGAGATTCATAGCAATACAGGAATAAATCTGCTATTAAAGGGGCGCAGTTAGTGCCCATAGGAATACCTACTACTTGTCGATACACTTTATCGCCGAAACGTACATATATGTTGTCCAGGAGAAAATTTAAAGCTTCAATCATATCTTCACATTTCCAGTAAGTGTATCTAGCATACTTTCCTTTTCGTTACAGAAAAAGGCTTTAAACGAGTTACAGCAAATAAATTTGTAATGAGATTTTCAAAAGACCATTTAATTAAATATGAAAACTTTTTCTTGATAAGATTGTGTGGAAGTGTAGTATAGAGAGTAGAAAAATCATAACTGTCAACAGAATTAAAAGGACCATCAAAAGCATGTATTTTATCTAAAACCTCTAAAGAATTTTAACACTCAAAAATAATTAATACCATTATTTTCATAAGCTTTATTACAAAAGTTTATAACAAGTTCTTTGATAGTAGTAAGGAGGTAGTTAGAAGAACTGATAGATTGGTAGTAGAACACTTACTAGATGCGGAGATGAAACGGAATTGAAATGGTTTTTGTGCAATTTAGGTAACCAGTACATAGTAGGGACTTTCAAATGTTCGGAAGAGGCTTTAAGCTGGGTAGTGGCAGTGATATGCTTGTTTACAATTTGACTCTCTGTGGAGCCCTTCTTTGGTAATGTGGATTACAGCGGCCATAGTTTAATTCTTTAAGGTGAAATTAAGCACTATGAACCAATTGGGCATTATTTCGGCGAACTCCCATTCGATTGATTGATTGATTGTTGGTTGCTTGACGTCCAGTGGCAAATATTTCATGCATATTCAGGACGGGAACAAATTAACAATAAATACATTAGGTAGGTCCTGTAATGTAGGCCATCCAGGAAGAAGGTCAGGAACATTTAGACTGCTACTAGAAAATGAGGTAAAATGGATAGGGACAGCAATTTTGCCTTGCAACATGTCACCTACGGACCCCTCAAAGAGTTGTTGCAAGGGTTCTTAACGTGCAGAGAGCGTGGCACTCTCTACACGAGGCATCGGATTTAACGTCCCCATTCTGACCGGACGTGGCTGCGTACTTGTACATCCCGCATAGCCAAACGGACGCCCCACTTTAGCGAGGGTTTTACCGCCGGTCGGAGGAAGACCTGTAGTGACCATATTTCTATTCCCAAGTCACCCTTGGGACTCTCCCATTCGAAAGTTGATAATAGCTTGGGAATGTCTGCATACTTGTAAAAGGAAATATGCCCGGTTTGAGTTTTGAGCTTGAATTGCTTATAAAATTTGAAATAATTTTCAACTGTTGGTTCATTATTGGTATTCTTAGGCATCTTACAAAAGAAATGACCATTTCTTTTAAACCAGCAGTATGAAAATCTTCGCAAAGTGTTTAGCATTACAACAATATCACAATAATTAGTGTCATAGACGAACATGTGAAATTGAACTTGGGTTATTACACCATCTGCTGAAGCACCAAGAAAATAATGTTTCACATATCTTTAACCCAGATAATATACACTCAAAATTTAAATGTGTTTTTTTTATCCATATATTGAATGTTGGCATCTCTGGTTGTTGCTTAATTTTCTTATCCCAGTTTAATGGCTTCTTTCTTACTTAGATCATACGAGTTGTATCCTGCAAGTCTCATGATCAACTTATTTGGATTTGTTGTTGTTCTTAATGTAAAACCTAATTTTCTTTTGAAGATTTAATACGACACCTTTTCTATGCTCACACCAAAGACTACTTACTTATTATGAATAAATTTGCAGCTTGAGATATTGAACTGATAGTTCTTGTAAAGCTGATCAGATTTTTCGATTAACTCCTGTTCAGTTAGTTCTTTAATATTCACATCTTAGTAACTTTAAAGAGATCTTTGAAATTTTTCCTCTTTTGCATGTTTAACATTGACTGATGTTTCTCTAGTTACTTGATCATTCATTGGAGGAATAAAAGAAAAGACTGAACCACTAGGACACACCTTAGAGAAAGATTCTAGCACATTATATAAAAACCAGCTTTTCCTAGAAATGAACACCTAATTAGGTTTATCAGTATTGCTTTTTTCTTATAAAGTTTTAAATTTCAGGATTTGCAGATTATATGAACATTTAAATCGTCATGTTCTGTACTGTCTGTTACAAAAACGCTTGCAATAACAGTAGCTAACCAGTAGATTTAAATGCTTAAATCTTCGAACGTTATGATAAAAAGCCACAAAAATAAAATGAACATTAAAAGTAAACAATTGGCTACAATTTAAAGGTGATTTCTTGCCATAACAACTGCAGATCACATTGAATGGAAACGTATGCAACCTACAGAAATGGTTTTAATGTGTTGGTATCTGGTATTCGCCAGAAACATATTTATCCGAGCACGCACACCTTAGATTCATCAAGCAATGAATTTTGTCATCGCGAGTAAATACGGATTTCACTGTTTCCATCTTATAAACAAACTGGAACAATTTGAATCACATTGCAGTTAGATCTTCATTTATAAATATTTATTGATTAAAGTTTAAGCTCTCCCGTTCACTTTTGACCTATTGTGAGAAGTTAAACTGGAATAGGTCAGTAATTTTCTGGCATTGCACAGGAAAATTGGTGGATATCCATTTTGTTTTACAATCCGGCTGCAGAGTATTGCCTCCTTTGGCACAATTGTACACAGTGCTAAATGTAGTAGGACGATTTTGATCGGCTAGGAATTCTATTTTTAGCACGTGGATATCCAAGAAGTCGGATTGTTTTCGATTTCTTTCCATTGCGTATAAGAAGGGAATGGGAAAATGAAAAAGACCGGAGGTTGTAACATTGAATAAGGATCACAATTACGGAATAAGAAATAATAGGCAAAGCAGTAGAATAACTCTTACAAAATATCCGACTAACAGACTTAAGTATTACAGACATATAACAAACACAGGGCAAAACAGGGATGATAAAAAAAAACAGCAGGGGCAATAATAAACACAGACAGCGTGGATGAGTATTTATACATCCCAACAAAATTCTATTTAATTAACAAATAAATAACAAAGACATAATAAACATGTGAAAGCTCTCTCGCAAGAAAACAACTCCATAACTACAGTCGTAGCAATTGTTGGACTTATCTCAACTGTTATGCTTACACTACTGGGCAGAACACTGAAAATTAGTCGAACCATTTTGTCCTGTGCACTTTATATGTCGGTATTAGCAAGTGATTATTTTGTTGTATCCTTATTACTCAACTTTCTAGACAGTTTTAATTTTAGCATAGATATCTTCGGATTCATGAGACGTTGTGAACTGTTCTCACCCCAAGTCGCATATAAATATATGTGTGTGGTTGTCTGTTTCACTTTAAACTGTCAAAGGACAATTTCTATGGCTTTTGTAGCATATATCTCAGAATTAAATCTATTGGAATTGTCTCTGCAGGACAAAGGAGGCATTTCACATGAGAATCATAGATGTTTTGTAAAATAATAGTATATATGTCAAGAACCAATTTATTGTTATGATTCATTTCTATTTAAGGAATTTGACTTTGCTCCTAGGGTCCACACTTAATACTGACATGTACATTGATTTTAAATGTGCTTCAGAAACCTATAAAGTTCAACACTGTCGATAAATGATAAAAATATAACATGATAATTACTTAAATAATTGGTTCAAAATAATGACAATTGTATGTAAGGGTGGGTTTGTCAACTCAATCCATGACCTAATAACATTGCGTATGACCAATCTCTAGTAAGACCATTCTTGAGTAGATGCATGGCTCGGATGAACATAAAATTGAGATTGAGATTGGATATGTGGAACGTGTCAAATAGATAACAACTCGACCTAAGGGCGGAAAACAGCCGAAGGTCACCAATGGGGCTTCAACACAGCGGGAAAATCACGCGGGCTTCACAAATATTTGTACTAGTCAGTGAAAATGAACGTCACACTATACTCTTAAACATGTAAATGATGAGACATGCCCACACATTTACTCCAGTCTACTAGCAACGACAAAATAATTTACTTGGACAAAATTATTTACTTGCGTACTAGCAACGACAAAATTGTTCACTAGAGTAGTAATAACGACAAAACAATTTCTGTCTACCTGTTAGACATTGCATGGCATGGAAACCTTTGGAAGTTAAATAACAAAAGGATTATTCAAAACGAAAGTTTCTAATCATTTTGCAAAATTCAAAACTCAAACGAATGGCAAACAACTGTCATAATCCTGAATTGGTTTTGGCTTTATTTAAGTAATAAATGGGAAATTAAACCGACCGCACGAGGAATAATTCGCTTTGCCTAAAGGCCGCCAAACAAACGAAGGGCTACGTTTAATATTACTACTGAAACTACAAATGAATTTCTTGCACATTCACGTTTAATACTAATTATTAAAGTGTAACTCGGTCTGTATCGCTGAGTTCGGGGTTTACCCTAAGATGGGACTGATTTATAGGCAGATATATGTGTAGATATAATTACCTTTCCTACGGGTTTATCCTTCTTGGCTTGGTATCCATCTTAAGTAAGCGTCTGATTGGTTTAACGTGCAAATGAGAATGAGGTTGAGCATGGTCAGCCGACGACCTGGTGTCTTGTCTCCATTCGGGGCCTCTCTGCTCTCCCGCTCTAATGATTGTTAATATGAAGCACAAGTACACTAACATAAGATGTTCACATTCACTCGGAGTCTGGTAGGTCTGCTAGCGCAGGAACTAGTGGTGCATACATATAAGCGATCTGCTTGAGGAACTCTGAGGTCTTCAATGTGTTGGCTTCTAACCGGTCACATAAGTCTACCAGTTTATCCTGCATCGGGCGATACGTCTCACGTTGGTACCAGGTCACTTGCTGCTCACTTACAAGTCGATGAGTAAGCTTTGCTGTCTTGGCTTCTTTACGGAAGGCGGAAGTATCATAAAGAAGTGGAGATAGGTCCGGCCAGCTTTGCCTCCTGATACAAATTCAATATTTCTAGATGGTTTTCTTCGATTACAATTCTATTATCAAGCAGTGAAACCAACGACGATGTTCGCATTACTGAAGCATCAGGAAGCTGAGAACACTGAACTAACCTGAGATGTGGGCATTCATATGCCATATTATTTCCCATAACCGCAGTGTCTTTTAAAAGATATTATCACATTAACCTGTCGTTACTCCCATGGATTGTTTTCTGGGCATAAATCGGTTGGCGTAGTCCTTTCATATAAACGACTGCTGCATATATTCCCTTTTTCATGGATGGTGTAATGATGGTTTGTCTTTGTTATTTCTCCCTCCTTACTTTCGTGTATTTTCATATGACTTCTTATCCATCCTCTAGAGAAGAGTTTATTGTAGACTGTGTACATAACTGTTGCTTCTTTGGGTATTTTATTGTCCTTCGACAGGGGCGTGGTGTACAAATGATCACTTAGGGCAATGGAATCTTCAAGTTGTATCTCGTGGCCGGTTGCATTTTGTCTTATTGTACTAATTTAGAAGATGCGTCTACTGGATGAGGATCGCTTACAGTCATTACATTTTGCTTCATGCCGAATGCAATTGTCTTTTCTTGGCTTGAATATTTTGAGACATACTTTTTTCCACCCTTGTACACAAAATAATGTCTGCGACAAAGTTCATAATTGCCAGTGGAACATACGGGTATGGCATCAGCGGTGAAAGATATTTTATTCTGGACTTTGCCAAAGTCACCGCCATATATTTCTATGGCCAGAGTAAACTCGGACTGACATCTCTCAGCTATTGTGTATGCGACTCGCAAATTCAACTTTTTTGTATTAGTCAACATATTAACTGTAAAATTTATAATAATACAATGTCATCCATTCTCATGCACAGGTTAAAAAATATTGTCTGATGGCTGAAAAAAACATTAACTTTCTTTTCCTCTTGTCCTTGTTAAACAGGGTTTTCCATTAGCTTTGCACTATGCCCAATCATTCATTGTGTGAAAACAAAACTATATTATGTACATGCAAGTGCTAATCAAATATAGCTACCGGTTTCCTTTAATGCACCAAGAAAGACCATTTTCTTTCCAATCTTTAAATCCTTGTTTCACGACATTCCACAACAGCGAAGTATTGTTTTAAAACATTAAAAACTTCTCTACCATCCAGTTTTCATCCCGGATGGCCTCTATTACAAGACTTACCTATTGTATTTTTGTTAACTTGTTTTCGTCCTGAACATGCATGACCCCAAGGGTGACTGGGGAATAGAAATATGGTCACCATTGGTCTTCCTCCGACCGGCGGTAAAACCCTCGCTAAAGTGGGGCGTCCGTTTGGCTGTGCGGGATGTACAAGTTCGCAGTCACGTCAGGTCAGAATGGGGACGTTAAATCCGATGCCTCGTGTGAAGAGAGTGCCACGCTCTTTGCACGTTAAGAACCCTGCAACAACTCTTTGAGGGGTCCGTAGGTGGCCTGTTGCAAGGCTAAATTTCTGTCGTTATCCAATATACCCTAATTTTCCCGTGGCAGTCCAAATTTCCCGACCTTCATCCAGGACGGCCTCTATTACAGGACCTACCTATTGTATTTTTGTTAACTTGTTCTCGTCCTGAACATGCATGAAAAATTTGCCACTGGACGTTAAGCAACCAACAATCAATCAATCAATGAACATGCATGAAATATTTGCCACTGGACGTTAAGCAATCAATCAATCGAACTAAATATCCTTACAATGATGTACCCTTCCCCTCTCTTTTATTGATTGTTTTTACGTAACTTACCTTCTCAATGGAGGAGTTGTATGTCTCCCAGTACCTCCACCAATTTCCCTTCGAACACATAATTTAAGTATATAAGGGGAATCCTGACGCACATCCCCGGAAAATTGCTCTTAAAAAGTGGACACTGTATGGGACACGGTACACGAGCTCTCAGTATTGACTATTACAACTCCAACAAACACAGTAAAACATAACGCGCGTAGGCTCCATTACGATAATTTGATCATATTTTACTAGCGCGGCGGCATCCCCTACGAATTCGAGAAAAAAGTTCAAACGCATCATTAAAAATACTCTTCTACTTTAATAAGTTCAATGAAACTGTACATGTCAATGCAGCAATAATGCAAACACATTTATATTACAGAAATTACAATTAGCACTCCCAAGCTGCTGACCAAATATTAAGTAATTCTGTTCATAAGTACCTCCGAAATGTGGTGCACAATCTGTAAAGTCCATTCCACATACTGAAATAGGTAGTTTACAGATCCTTAAAGTTCTCACACGTAACATTCATCTTACACATGCATGCACACACGAAACCGTTCAAGTAAGTACTACATATTGTGATGAACATTTTTAAAGTTTCAAAAATCTATGTATTCACACAGGAAGTTGTTATCTGACAGAACCGAAAAGTGCTTGCTGACCAAATATAAAGTCATTCTGTATGAAGTACCTACGAACAATTTGAAGTAAATAGCTGTTTGGCATAAGTGGACAAGATGAATGCAATATAGCCCAAATCCGAGAGTTTGGGTATAGTTTAAACAATTTTGATTCGAAAATAGGTATCAATAGTTTTGCATGTCACATAATGTTATATACCACAACTTTGAGAGTGCTTTGCACTCACCTCTTTAAACTAATTTCTTTTCGTTCAGTACTTATCCACAAGTTGTTGTTCCTTTTCATCCAAAGTCGCTTCACTGTCAGCTATTCTAAACTGTTGCAGATTTTAGTATAGCCATTGTGCTTTAAGTTCACTTGGTTGAATGATTGGATTTTCTAGATCGTTCCACCAATTTCTCTCTCTTCAGAAAAATTATTCGCCTACCTGTTGTCGCAATAGATCTAAGAAAAAATGTCTTTGAGGTCAGATGATCAAAAGCAATAGAAAATACATGTATGACGTTATTCTTTCACAATGTCCCCCACCCCCACCCCCAAGGGTGACTGGGGATTAAGTAGGGTCACCATTGGTCTTCCTCCGACTGGCAGTAAAACCCGTGCCAAAGTGGGGCGTCCGTTTGGCTTTGCGGGATGTACAAATTTGCAGCCACGTCCGGTCAGAATGGGGACGTTAAATCCGATGCCTCGTGTAAAGTGTGTATTGTAATAGTCTATCTGTATAGATTCCTTTGTAGGTACATTGTATTTGAATTGTTTCTAATTGTCCAAAATTTCCAAATATGGCTACAGCAATATTGTCAATCCGGTAAATGTTATTCGTTGTTGTGTCCAACGTTTGCTCCTATTAAATATTAATCCTATTAAGTATTGCATGCATTCTTAATTCTTAATGAAATTGCAACAAATCAGCTTGATACATAGATATTTATTCTCTAAAACAAAGTACATTTCAAGTAGAAACAGCCCCAAGGGTGACTGGGGAATAGAAATATGGTCACCATTGGTCTTCCTCCGACCGGCGGTAAAACCCTCGCTAAAGTGGGGCGTCCGTTTGGCTGTGCGGGATGTACAAGTTCGCAGTCACGTCCGGTCAGAATGGGGACGTTAAATCCGATGCCTCGTGTAAAGAGAGTGCCACGTTCTTTGCACGTTAAGAACCCTTGCAACAACTCTTTGAGGGGTCCGTAGGTGACCTGTTGCAAGGCTAAATTTCTGTCCCTATCCAATATACCCTCATTTCCCGTGGCAGTCTAAATTTCTCCGACCTTAATCCCTTAATCTATTACAGAACCTACCTATTGTATTTATTGTGAATTTGTTCTCGTCCTGAATATGCATGAAATATTTCCCACTGGACGTTAAGCAACCATCAATCAATCAATTTCACAATGTCATGCTTGAAATTATGTTTAACCGATAAATTTAAGTATTCGTATTTTTATCCAATAAGTCAATTACTTCTATTGTTGTTATTTGGATTATATTACACGCTTACACATGATAGAAAGTACAACTGTCAGGTGGGTTTGTAAAAGTCTTCTTCCATGACAAGATCATTTTGCAATCCTTCACAGGACATTCCGATCTTTTCTCACCATTATGACATTTTTAAAAGTTTGTTTATGTATTCAACAAATAAAAATAAAATCTATAGATATAGGAAGATGTGGTATGAGTGCCAATGAGATAACTCTCCATCCAAGTAACAATTTTAAAAGTAAACCAACGCGGCGAGAGCCAATTCAAATATTTTACAATTTAAAGTATATTTTAAAATCGGACAAAAGGTCCTGCAAGAAACTAAAATTCAAGTCTAAAGAAAATTGTTTATTTACAAATAAAATTTCAACAGAAGATAATGTGATAAAATTGAAATTGTTTTAAATTTATACAACATTTTATATTTTATAATATATTCCAACTTCTTTTAAGAATGAAACAATATTTGTAATTGGAACACTATTGAATAAATCAAACATATTATTGACATTGAAATGCTTCCTATGAATATCAACAAAGTCAATACAATTAATTAAAACATATGTAATAGTATTTTGGGGTCCTTTATAGCTTGATGTATGGTCTGGGCCATTGTCCCGTGTTAAATGAAGGCCATACTTTGACCTGTAATAATAAATTGTTAACTTTAAATATATTATGACTTGGATTGACTGTCTCATTGGCACTCATGCCAGATCTTATTTATATACAAAGTGCCAAAAGACGAAGAACAAAACCGTCGGAGACACAGAGAACCAACATATAACACACACAACTAAAATGTACACACATCCACGAACAGCTCTATCCCCTCCCCACCCACAAAAAAACTGGAGTGAACACAACTTCCGGAAGGATGAGCAGTTCCTGCTTCTTGCAAGACACCCGCTGTGTTGCTAGTTATAAGTCATGTCCTGTGAAGGAAGAAAGACACCCATTACTGCCCATGGCAATTCAATGCAGATCATTTAAAGCAGTTGAAATATTCATTCAATTATTCAGTTCAAGATCTGATGTCCTCAGAAACTAACAGTAAGGAACGACCATTTGACTTCAAGGGGTTATGGTTTTTTTCTAGAAAAATATTCTGATCCCCAATTTGATGAAACAAATATTCTGGTCAAGCAGATGACTCAAAAATATTCTTCCCCAAGGGTGACTGGGGAATAGAAGTATGGTCACCATTGGTCTTCCTCCGACCGGCAGTAAAACCCTTGCTAAAGTGGGGCGTCCGTTCAGAATGGGGACGTTAAATCCGATGCCTCGTGTAAAGAGAGTGCCACGCTCTTTGCACGTTAAGAACTCTGCAACAACTCTTTGAGGGGTCCGTAGGTGACCTGTTGCAAGGCTTAATTTCTGTCCCTATCCAATAAACCCTCATTTCCCGTGGCAGTCTAAATTTCGCCGACCATAATCCCGGAAGCCCTATTACAGAACCTACCTTTTGTATTTATTGTTGATTTGTTCTCGTCCTGAATATGCATGAAATATTTGCCACTGGACGTTAAGCAACCAACAATCAATCAATCAATCAAAAATATTCTGATTCCAGATTTTCACCATACCTTACAGTGTTAAATATTGAAAATATTGTTTGATTGAAATCGTTGAAAAACTAAATAAAAATTGATCGCGCTTTGCCTGATTTTTTTTTTTTTTTTTTTTTGGACTGACCCTTTTTCAAGTTAAATGGTTGCTCCCTAATACAAGAAGTCATAAATATGCTGCAATTAAAAGTGGGCATTACATGTCTTGGTGAAGAGGAAAAAAACACTTCAGCAGTTGATAAAGTAAAGAAATGTCAAAGAACAAGTGGTAATTCAAGTATTATACCATCTTGTTTTGATCAATATTGTCAGAACCTATGATTTTATGTTTACAAAAAAAAATTACAATCGCTCGCCTTTACTTATCAAGCTTCGCCTCAAAAATTTGCAAATTAAAAGAAATGTTTTTTTATTAAAATTTTCAAATCGCTCGCTCGCCCCAATTTTGGACTGGAAAAATCCGTAGAACAAGAAATTAAATTGGTGTGGCCTAATGTGTTTCTTTCTTTTGATCTTTTTTTGTGCTAATCTTTCATATCATGTTACTCGCTTGTAATCCTCTTTGACTAGTGAATTCTCTACAGCTAGCATTTTGTGTTGGTAACTTATTAAAGAAACACACACAAAACGTTGATTAGCCCTTCGATTGAATTTTGGGGTGAAATAAAGTTTTTATAGATGCAATAGGTAGGTAATATAATAGAGCCCGTCCGAGATAAAGATAATGGGACATTTCGACTGCCTATGAAAAACAACATAGGGACATAATTTGTCTTTAAACAGGCTACCGTCGGACCCTTCAAAATGTTGCAAGGGTTATCAACGTGATGAGCGCGTGTCATTACAACTGAAAGGACGTTCTGGGTCAGCTCCTCTTTACCCGCTATCTACGGTGTTGGCTTACTGATAGATGGATCAACGACTTACTACTTTCGATGACAGAAACTAATCCAACGTTGTAGTCTACATTGTTGTCTATGTAAATACCCGCGTCAGCATACATTCCAAAACCCCTTATGGATGAGGGTCTGTATCCGAGACCATCGACCAGTACTTCATCATCGTGGTTAGCGGGCTGCACAGCTGACTAACCCGGTCCTGAAAGCAGTCGTTGTGAAGGCAGTAAACAACAACAAAATAGTCAACAATCCAAAAGATCTTACCAAAATCAAAATGGCAGCCAACTTTCCATCGTTACGCATCAAAATATTTAAACGCTCACCGAACGCCTTCGGGCACCGAGCCGACCGTGCGAGGGCTGTATGGCAAGTCAAGGTCGTTAAACACTTCCATTCTCATCATAATTGTTAAAAACAAAATGTCGAAGTGGTTTGGTACTTAAACATTACATACTACTTGAAATCAGTGACTTTCTTAACTTACATAGTTGGTTAGAAAGTCCCTGTTGACATGTTTATTGATTAGATCGTGAAAATATGAAAACCAACCTGTATTTGCATTATCAATTGTGTATTGTAATAGTCTATCTGTATAGATTCCTTTGTCAGTACATTGTATTTGAATTGTTTCTAATTGTCCAAAATTTCCAAATATGGCTACAGCAATATTGTCCATCCGATAAATGTTATTCGTTGTTGTGTCCAACGTTTGTTCCTATTAAATATTAATCCTATTAAGTATTGCATGCATTCTTAATTCTTAATGAAATTGCAACAAATCAGCTTGATACATAGATATTTATTCTCTAAAACAAAGTACATTTCAAGTAGAAACAGCCCCAAGGGTGACTGGGGAATAGAAATATGGTCACCATTGGTCTTCCTCCGACCGGCGGTAAAATCCTCGCTAAAGTGGGGCGTCCGTTCGGCTGTGCGGGATGTACAAGTTCGCAGTCACGTCCGGTCAGAATGGGGACGTTAAATCCGATGCCTCGTGTAAAGAGAGTGCCACGTTCTTTGCACGTTAAGAACCCTACAACAACTCTTTAAGGGGTCCGTAGGTGGCCTGTTGCAAGGCTAAATTTCTGTGCCTATCAAATATACCCTCATTTCCCGTGGCAGTCTAAATTTCTCCGACCTTAATCCCTTAATCTATTACAGAACCTACCTATTGTAGTTATTGTGAACTTGTTCTCGTCCTGAATATGCATGAAATATTTGCCACTGGACGTTAAGCAACCAACAATCAATCAATCTATTACAGGACCTACCTATTGTATTTATTGTTAACTTGTTCTCGTCTTGAACATGCATGAAATATTTGCCACTGGACGTTAAGCAACCAACAATCACTCAATCAAGTAGAAACATACAAATAAAATTAAAAACAGTGATAAAAGTTGAAGTCAAAACAAATAAGCTTTTCTTTTACTGCTGCTCTTTTTTGTGATGGTTTTCAGCAAAAAAAGTTATCCGACACTTTCAGATGGGGCTTAAAAACCCATATTACAAAATGTAAATTAATCGGTCTTACAACTGTAGGTAAATATCATAAATATGACGGCTTCATCAAGTCTGACAACTCAAACACCCTTGTCGCGTAGTGTCTAAAGTAAGAACGGCACTCTTAAGTTTTGGGTTAGTGAACACTGATCATTCATTTTATCATTTTTTTTATTTGTCAACATGAATGTTATAAAATTCACCTTTTCAAGCCGACAGTATAATAGTGATCTTTTCTCTTTTCCTGTTATTTTTCTCAGTTTGTTGCATGTCTGATGCAAACCTACCGCATAGACATCACGATCACCATTTTTCAGTGGAAACCGACTCTACTGATTCTGGTAATTCATTACTTTCTCTCTCTTTCCTGTGCGATTTTGCCTCTTCACAAAACCTAATAAAGTCCCATGGAACGGATTTTGCCGGAAATTGTAATTCTGTAAACACAGACAAAAAGTATAAATATATTGTCATGCAGTTTCGACATAACTTTGGACTATAGATTTTTTAATGTCGGCGGACATAAAATTAAGAGAAAATAAAATGCGGCTGAAAAATTTTCATTGCATCTTCTGTGTACAACATAGCACTAGCAAATAAATTTTTAAAAACCTGTCTGCTTCTATATATTTTGCACTAAAATAATATAGACCAGGCGACGTGTGTGTACTTTTGAAAAGTTATTATTCATGGATTTTCAAGAATTTCTTTTTCTTTCTTTTTACTTTTAATTTGTAGCATGTTAATAAAAGTTAAAATGTACTCGCTGCACAATCTTGCAAGTTCTTCTTCATTGGTATGATTAGGATACTTGATCAATGCATCCTCCCAGCTTGATACATGTGTATCAAGATGTTGAATAAGCTTTCCTTTAACGATTCTTTTCTTTTTAGCAATTCAGCCCTGAAACCATCTCATTGATAGTTTTTCTTTATTACAGGTTTTATTCAAGCAACTTAAATTTAACTTAAACATTGGGTGTTTATAGAGCTATGTCGATGATAGGTATGGTGTGGCATGTTATAAATTTGTGCATGATATGATTATGCATAGGTACTATGACATGGACAGAATTTGTTATGATGTCATCAAAAATACTTTGGTCATGGGACATAATGTAAGGAAAGACTTTATGTAAACAAGCATTAATGCTAACACGTTACAGATAATACGAAATAGAAGTCAAGTCGATTTTATACGACCGCAAAAATTTTGCGGTCGTATATTGATATCACGTCGTCGTCCGAAGACATTTGGTTTCCGGACAATAACTTCAGTAAATGTAAATAGAAATCTATGAAATTTAAACACAAGGTTTATAACCACAAAAGGAAGGTTGGGATTGATTTTGGGGTTATGCTCCTAACAGTTCAGGAATTAGGGGTCAAAAGGGTCCAAATAAGCATTTTCTAGTTTCCAGACAATAACTTGTGGAACGATGCATAAATCTCTCTGAAATAATACCACAAGTTTTCATACCACAAAGGGATGGTTAGGATTGACTTTGGGGTTATGATTCAAACCGTTTAGGAATTAGGGGTAAAAAGGAGGAAAACAAGGGTGTCCTGGTTAATGGACTAAAAAAGTACATTATGTTTGGATTACCTCCTTACACTGCTTTTAAATTATGTATAAAGAAATGTTGTATTGTCTTGAGCTGTCAATTTATTTTAGAAGTTACTATTATTTAAATGCTGATTAAGGAATATTAATTTTAGCCATGATTATGTATGTCATTTTCTATTTTAAGACTTTATGATATATTTAAATGGGTAATTATGGTTGCAAACGCCATTGGAAATTTGAATTGAGATTATGACCATATCTTGAGGGAAAGAAATTTTTTGGAAAAAAGGGGGGACAATTTTTCTCTTTTCAGATTTCAGAAATTAAAGATTAATTTCTTCAAATATTTTTTGGGTCAAAACATGAGGGGGCATCAATTCGAAACCGCATAGTGTATTGCACAGAAGCAAAAATTGAATATACAAATCAAATCATATAACCAATTCTAAGTTCTTTGACTACAGTTATTCTGTGTCAGAAACCTATTATGTGTCAAATATTTAATTACAATCCAAATTCAGACCTGTATCAAGCGCGAATATTGTGTCCATTTTGCCCAAACTGTTCAGGGTTGGACCTCTGCGGTCGTATCCAGCTGCGCTCGGCGAAGCAATTTAAATATATTTATGTCCCTTGAAAAGCTGGACATATTTGACAATGGATGTTAAATATAAACTAACTTATGTTTTAGATGATTTACATTCAAAACTAAGACTAGGTGTTATCTTAAACAAAAGCAGACCGCTTTAAATTAAACTACTACCACACTGCAGGCTGTGGTATGTTACAAAACAAACTTTAACGTCCGTTAAATTATGTTATTGTATAATCCAGGGAATATGTTGTTGACATAGCAGATATTGAACAGGATCCACTAAATTATGAATGTAGGACCATGCCCAAAGACAATAAATTCAAGGACTGGGTCTTTGCCCTAAAGAAGAGGTAATTTAAAATAATTACTTTCCAATATTTTAAATCATGGAATTATCAATTGTTCTTCGTTTCATAGCTTTTCCAGCTTTTAACTTGAAAGTTTATTTGTTTATTGAATCTGGGCGCAGCTGTTACTCCTTTACTAAGTCCTTTATTATGAGAAAGTTCATAAAAATGTCACAGCTGACAAATATGACCTTGCACTTCCCGGCTTCTTCCGATCTAAAAACGTGTTCAGGCAAGCTTGAAGTTTGTCAACCTCATAGAAGCCATCTAAAGCAATTTAAGGACTAATGCCGCTCCAAACAACTAAAACCTGTTGGGGCCCGTTTAAGTAGTGACCGAGTGTAAAGCTTACAGAGAGTCAAAGTGTCTGAAGTATCCAGTGATGTGGTTGCTCCTTGAAGGGTCTTTCTTTGTGTTTATTCAAGCTGTATGTATATGCCCTGGCCCAAAAAGTAACTTTGAAAGCTTTATCAGTGGAACATCCTGTTTCGTCATCTTTAGGACGGATACTAATTTTATAATGTCTTTGCGGCAATGCGCTCACCAATTCCTCTTTTGTCAGCAGTGACTACATTTTAAAATCTGTTATACAATACGCCTTTCTCAAAAATATCTTGAAATAGATCGTCTAACACTTGTCATTCCGTTCTAGACGAGAAGCATGAACAAAACAGGTTCGCGTTGCTGAGTGGGCTGTTTCTTTGTTCATATCGTCACTCTTAATTCTCCTTTTGTTCGATATCTACGCCTTTTCTTACTTAGTGAAATATCCTTTTTATCAAAACCTTAGATTTTCAACACTTCAAAATTAAACTCCTCAGAGGTCTTCATTTCTATTACATAGTGTTCACCTGACCTCGACATTATAAACAGAGCCGGCGAGACACTTGCTGTATTATTGTTTTTGCTGCCAGTTAAATCAAAGACATAAATATTTGAAAATAAAACTCATGCCCCGCTAGCTATAATGATTTTCTATGAATTGGACTTTTAAACACTTCAAATTTCCTAATCATTATTTCTTCTCGTAGGTTGATTTGTTCGTAATCAAATGAAAAAATTATCCGAAGACAGAATCAACATGGGAACCCGCCAAATGTACTAACAACTTTCAGGAATTTTACCATCCAAATGTATTCCAGTGTTGTTCCATGCATTATTTTTCAAGAAGACATGCACAGTTCATGTGTGATAGTACATGCATTGGTGAATTGTAGTGTGTTCTTACCACCAAATGGCTAAATTTCAAAATGCCACCATTCTTTGTACCCGGGATATGAAGCCTTTCCTTAGTCGTCGAGTTTATAGTCGTTCCATGGCTTCATAGGCTCTCTTATTTCATCCAGACTATGTACTGACATTTTACCATTGTCAGTTCGCCATATCATCACATCAAATTTATTCTGCTCTTGCATATCTGTTGTCCGTCATTGTAGTTTTTTCCATAAGCATATTTACGAATGTGTTGATTTCTTTGATATCCGGAAAAACATTTTAATGTCAACAATATATATGATTTATTTAATGATGTTCGAGTTTAAATATTTGTTTCATTTTTAAAGAAATTGGCATATATTTCAAAATATGAATTTGTTGTATTTGTTTTAAATGATTTTAAGTTTTTGTCATATTATCTTATGGATGAAATTTTAGTTGTAAATAATTAATTTTGCATTAAAATTTAAAAGATGTACATTGAAAGACTTAGTCTGATTTAAAAAAATATTGATGAATTATTATTTGTAAATAATTATTTTTGCTTCAAATTTAAGATGTTTAAAATATCTTTCTGTCCTACATTGTTTGAAAATACGATCATAAACTGGCTCTGTTCTATCTGAAATAAAACAAATACAATTAGTGTTTATTTTGAAACAATCCCCAAGGGTGACTGGGGAATAGAAATATGGTCACCATTGGTCTTCCTCCGACCGGCAGTAAAACCCTTGCTAAAGTGGGGCGTCCGTTTGGCTGTGCGGGATGTACAAATTTGCAGCCACGTCCGGTCAGAATGGGGACGTTAAATCCGATGCCTCGTGTAAAGAGAGTGCCACGCTCTTTGTACGTTAAGAACCCTTGCAACAACTCTTTGAGGGGTCCGTAGGTGACCTGTTGCAAGGCTAAATTTCTGTCCCTATCCAATATACCCTCATTTCCCGTGGCAGTCTAAATTTCTCCGACCTTAATCCCGGAAGCCCCTATTACAGAACCTATCTATTGTATTTATTGTTAACTTGTTCTCGTCCTGAATATGCATGAAATATTTGCCACTGGACGTTAAGCAACCAACAATCAATCAATCAATATTTTTGAAACGTACTACTGTGGATTCATTTATTTTCGTGGGTATCAATTTTCGTGGATAGAAAAAAAGACGTTTCGTGGTATACGTAAATTCGTGGAACGCTGATTAAAAAAATCAGATACGTAATTCGTGGATTTCTTTTGATTTAGGAGATCATATAACCTCCTTGGTTTGATTAATAATAAAACAAACAAATAAGAAGGAATTCATTGAAAAAGTTTTGAATTGTCAACATCCTCGCTTGGTCATTCTAGGTTAAAGTATTCATTGAAAACTTCTATTACAATAATGGATAGAGACAACTAATTATTTGTTTGTTTTACAATTTATAAATTCTTGTCGGAATTTTATAAGGCATTCAAAACTCTATGATTGAAAGCTCATTTCCCTAATCACGATATAATAAACAGTCATATAAGTAAAAGGTGTGAAAATAAATGTTCCTGTCAAAAACAATATTACCTAAGGGCAATATCCCCGTACTTAATCCTATTGATTTTTAATCACCAGTAAACCAAACTATGACACGGTAATTAACAACTTGCAGTTATTTTCAATGAACAATTTTAATCAATTTTAAAAAGTAAATTATCACTGATATTCGATATATTTATTATTGATTTAATCAAACTACTTGTATCTTCATTCAATAAAAACACGTGTTATGTTACAATGTTTATCGCTAGTCAGCACTATACTAGAACTGCATAACATAACCGGAAATAAACATCCGACTCCATACACATTTCTCGGGATTATTCTTCGTTGAATTCTTAAATTCGTGGTTCGCTGTGACCCACGAAACCCACGAAAATTGGTATACCACGAATAAAATGAATCCACAGTAATCCAATTACTCATTCATATCCCATGTCCGGATTAACTGGTACAGTCTGTCTAATAATATTACGCTAACCACTCTTCGATTTTAAATGAATACAATATTTCTGTTACTATGTTTACATGTAATTATCGACATTGCAGATCAAAATAACTTTTGGCGCGTTCCTCAAGTAAGTAGAATGTTATTGCTTCTGAGTGGTTGTAACGTATTTTGTTTATACTTTTATCCGTTGTCGGATGGTAACAATTTTAAGATAACTGTCTCTGATGCACACTGCAAGAGCGATGGATATCAGTCCATACCTTTCTTTAGACAAGAAATTAGATACAGGGGAGCAGCAATCAATGTGGTCTTAGCAATGTCTGTAGTGACCCTTTTAAAGTTGAAAGTTGTTGGCAGCTCCCCAACCATGTGACTACACTAGGCTGATAAGTTTGTCTTACATGTTGTGGAAGGAAGTAGTCGACATAAAATGTTTTATTAAGTTATTCTCTGCTTCATTTACATGTTGCTTGAAGGATGATAACAAAGTTTATCAGAAACACATCCTGTACCTGTTAAACTGGTAAAGACAACATGAGATAAGGTGGTTGGTATGTAGTTACACAGGATAAAGGCATGACTGATGATCTTACCAATTATCTCATAAGTCCCATTAAATAAGTATCTGTGGTCCATTGTTGGAATTTTGTGACAAGAGCCCAAAATATATTTCACCAAAATTGCAGAAGAAATAGAAGAACATATCCCATGTTTCACCATCTACATCTATGGCAGCCTCATCTTCCTCAAAACAAACTTCAGGTGGTGGTGAAGTGTCAGGATGATTTTATACTGGTCCATTAATCCTGTCTTATCTTTTAACAGTGATTTTCCTAGAAGGAAGAAGAGCAGACTGGACTCTTTTCTTATCCTTTAAGTCGGTAATGTCTGATAGATAAGAAAAACCTGACTATTAAAGTGAAATAAAAAGGCTTTACCAGTCTATGTTATTAAGGCTTTGCACAGTTGATCAACAAACACATTTCAATTTAAATCAACTTTTCATTGTTTCATTATGGAAAAGATTGATATACGTTGGGGTATAGTTAAATCTTCGTTACTTAGTTGTGGTTTGCATTTCGTAAATGCTGGAATGTTCAGTTTAACTAGTGGAAAAAGTAAATCGTCAATTGTGAAATCCGTATCTGCCATCACATCATCTCTGGGCAAAATATACTGTAGAAAGCAACTTTTCTACTTTACTATAAATCAATCACTACCACTAAAAGCCCCAGAAATAAACATAATATGTCCATGAGGTACAATGCCAACACGATATTTTGCAGTATTATGCGACTTGAAGTTACTTTAAATCTACGACCTACTTTGAAGATTTGTTGGTCTGTATAAATGTTTTAGTGCAATCAGTTATGACAGTTGTACGCGGATAGTGTTCCCAAAGATTCGGGAATACAAGCTCGAATTGTTTCTCGTGGAAGATAAACATTTTGAAATACAATAGCGACGTCCAAAATCAGTAAATATCAACAGTACGAGCAACAGCTGGTCTCCAATATCGAGTTGAAAATTAAATTGATTGTCTGCACGTTTTAATTCCACCAAAGTAAAGAAAACTTCTTTCGTTATACCAGTATAAAGTAAGGCGTCACTGTCAGTCACAATGTTCGTATTCGCTGACATGGTCTACTCCTCTTAATTTATTCTGAACGCCTTTCTCCTCTGTCAATAAAAGTTCTGTCTGAGTTGACGTTGTCTGCATGTCTGACCATTTTTCAGCATAAAGATGGTCGTTATAAATTAGAGAGTCCGTCTCTTCATACTGGGTATTTTGTTTAAAGTTTCAGGATAACGTACAATAAAACTACATGTAACCTCGGGATGCGTTTCATTGTCATTATTGTAGACATGTCTATAGCTTCAAAACAAGTACAGGCAGATGCGTTATCGTCATCTGATTCATTCTTATAATATAATTTTAGCTTTTCTCAGCCGTTTCACGACGTGTCAGCCTGCGTCTGCGGGGTGTAACTTTACTGTCGTACCCAGTTTTAATTATGGAAACAGATTTCTTGTAGTCGGTGCGACATCAAGAAAATGTTCGGAACATACATAAACGTGTGTAGGCAAAAATTTTCTGTTAATAGCTTTGATTCATTCAAGTTTTGTTAGTTAGTCAGAAGGCATCAAAACTTGTATGGGATCGAAACAAGGACAGTCAATGTGTTATTTACACACTGATTTTTCCACATTTAAAGTTTTCTACGATTATTTTCCAACTTTCTACTGCAAAAGAATTGCCTCCACCTTTTTATAACTTTACTATCCATAGTAAAATAAATCAGAAAACGAAATAAATACTAATGTAAACATATTTATTAAATAAAATTTCTGTTGAAACAACTGCCACGGGAAATGAGGGTATGTTGGATAGGGACAGAAATTTAGCCTTGCAACAGGTCACCTACGGACCCCTCAAAGAGTTGTTGCAGGGTTCTTAACGTGCAAAGAGCGTGGCACTCTCTTTACACGAGGCATCGGATTTAACGTCCCCATTCTGACCGGACGTTGCTGCAAATTGTACATCCCGCACAGCCAAACGGACGCCCCACTTTAGCAAGGGTGTTACTGCCGGTCGGAGGAAGACCAATGGTGACCATACTTCTATTCCCCAGTCACCCTTGGGGCTACCGCTATGGAGACTGCTTTGAAAACGCACAGGACATCAAAGCGAGTGGGACAAATGCAACAATTATGAAACATAGTTTTAAAATCTTACACAAGAAACAACTCTGGAATTCAAAACAAATCATTTAGCGGCCGATTATAGATTTAAGGAGGAAACATACATTAAGGAATAATAACAATATAGAAACAGTAGCAGTTAGTACTATGATTAATTGATTGATTTGTGCTTGCTTTACGCCGCATCAGCACAAAAAGGCTATATTGCGGCGAGCTATTTCAAATATATAAATAACAAGAAATTTAACATTTGACAAGGCATTTGAAATTGCTAACGCTATGGTTGATTGTTGGTTGCTTAACGTGCAGTGGCAAATATTTCATGCATATTCAGGACGAGAACAATAATAGGGGCTTCCGGGATTAAGGTCGGAGAAATATAAACTGCCTCGGAAATGAGGGTATGTTGGATAGGGACAGAAATTATGCCTTACAACAGGTCATCTATGGACCCCTCAAAAGTTGTTGCAAGGATTCTTAACGTGCAAGAGCGTGGCACCCTCTTTACACGAGGCATCGGACGCCCACTTTAGCGAGGGTTTTAACTCCGGTTCGAGGAAAACCAATGGTGACCATACTTCTATTCCCAGTCACCCTTATGGGGTCTTTTCCCCAGGAGAATTGTGACATATTTCCAACATTAACGAATAATAACAATATAGAAACAGTAGAGGCAGAAACTCCCCACCCAAAAAAAAATAAAAATTTGACCAAGTATATCATCTTATGTAACCCCTAATGACATAAGATTAGGTCATAATTAATGTATATAACTTTATGAAACCACACACCATATGACAATTGTATAAATATTATAGATCAGCATAAAGGAATGATTGGCCAAAATAAACGAAAAATACAATAGTATCCTTCAATTATTGACGAAAGAGTAACTTGGATATGTAATAAAAGTTAATTAATACTTTATTCTCATTTAATTGTTTTACAGGCAAATTGTGATTATAAACAGTTTTTTTAAATGTCCAAGTGAAGTTTCTTCTGTATAATCTTTACCTGTTTCACATATGCACTTTAAAAGTTTTTTTCTTTCAATCCAGTAATCATTTTTACCCAAAGGTAACACGGACGTTTTGTATATGAATCTATAGCTTTAACCTCCTATGCAAAAACAAATTCATGGTAGTTCATTTGAACATTCATATTAACTATATTGGTGTCTAGAAGCTTGGCAAGTTATTCCAGGTGATTGATTTCATCTTGTTCTACTGATTTGAAAAGTATTTTACAATACATAACAGTCGATTCTTTGGTATCTTAATATATGACATGTCATGAGTGTTTTCTTATTTTTTAAATGTCATAGGATTACCTGTAATTAACTATATACACTTTTGTGTAGGTGTATATGCATTTTTATTTGTTTCTAACTATTATACATAAAATCCATTGGGAATCATACAATATCTCATTAATTTTATAAACTAAAACAATAACATTGTAAAACATAAAAATAATAACGTACATTTTAGGGATATGTGGTCTGGTTTTGTTCTAATCTTAACAGATGGAACAAGTTGTGGGGCAGTTGATCTAAAGATTGAATAAAACATACATAATATCAAAAGTATCATCAACAAAGAAAACATTTTATATCTATATATAGTTTAAACATATGTGCATGTGTGTATCTATATGACATTTATTGTCCATGGCTAAATGTCCAGACCTAGTTGTCACATAGGCAAACATTGCATATCATCTTATTTCTATAGTATTAAAACAATACTGTAAAACACCAACTTACATTTTTGGATATTTTGATTACTTGCTGAATGTAAGTGATAAAGGGAAAAGAACGGAATATCAAACTTCAATAAAAAAGTGACGAAACATAACCCATCTCCCACTGTTCGTTTTGAATATGTTCATAAAGTCTTCTATGATGTCCCCAAGGGTGACTGGGGAATAGAAGTATGGTCACCATTGGTCTTCCTCCGACCGGCAGTAAAACCCTTGCTAAAGTGGGGCGTCCGTTTGGCTGTGCGGTATGTACAAATTTGCAGCCACGTCCGGTCAGAATGGGGACGTTAAATCCGATTCCTCGTGTAAAGAGAGTGCCACGCTCTTTGCACGTTAAGAACCCTGCAATAAACTCTTTGAGGGGTCCGTAGGTGACCTGTTGTAAGGCTAAATTTCTGTCCCTATCCAATATACCCTCATTTCCCGTGGCAGTCTAAATTTCTCCGACCTTAATCCCGGACGCCTCTATTACAGAACCTACATATTGTAGTTATTGTTAATTTGTTCTCGTCCTGAATATGCATGAAATATTTGCCACTGGACGTTAAGCAACCAACAATCAATCAATCAATCAATATTCCTTCATGTATACATATTCCCCACCAAAGAAAATAAGATAAAGTTAATAGATATAAGAAGATGAATGCCCATGAGACAACTCTCCATCCAAGTCACAATTTTATAAAAGTAAACCATTATAGGTCAAAGTACGGTCTTCAACACGGAGCATTGGCTCACACCGAACAGCAAGCTATAAAGGGCCCCAAAATGACAAGTATAAAACCATTCCAACGGGCAAACCAACGGTCTTATCTATATAAAAACGAGAAACAATTATGAACCACATCAACAAACGACAACTACTGAACATCAGATTCCTGACTTAGGACAGGTGCAAACAAATGCTGCGGATTTAAACATTCACTCTGGATAGACTGGATAGGATACAAGGAAAATTAAGGTCTTACTTGCCTAACTAATGGTGCCAAACAGGCCTCATTCAAAATCATGATTTCCATGCAAGTTAAACTTATAGCAGCCATTAAGCTGAGGAACCCTCACAAACAGCATTCAGACTTTTTGTTGTTTCTGTGTTGGAATATATTGGCTTTAATCTGAGTACCTGAAAGTAGACCTGTTTAATAACTTCAACCACAGACTCGACCAACATGTTGTTGGCACAAAATTTGAATCTAGAATATACTATGGCTCACTATAGCAATGTTTGTCAAAGGTTGCATGCTACGGCATTCAAAATATAAAGTTCATCCTAAATATTCTGTAACGTTTAAGGGTCATCGTAAATCCGTTTTCTATTTTAGATATTATTACACCCTCTTTAAAAACATTGGGGTATACAGTTTTACCTCTGTCTGTCTGTCCGTCAGTCCATCCATCCGGCAGTCCGTCTGTCCGTCCAATGAATATTTTTCGTCGCATCTTTCTCGGGAACTACATTACAAGAATTTCTGAAATTTGGTTTCAGGGTTTATTTGGGTCAGCTATACCGTGTGATGAGTTTTCAGATTCATCACTCAACAATTTCCTGTGTACCGAACACTTACATTATTTTAAACATGGGTAGCCAAGTTGAAAATTTTCGTCACATTTTCACAGGAACTACATTACAAGGATTTCTGAAATTTGGTTTAAGTCAGTTATACCGTGTGATGCGTTTTAGATTCATTACTCAACAACTTCCTGTTTTGTTTACTAAACATGAACAGCCAAGTTGCAAATTTTCGTCACATTTTTCTCAGGAACTACAATACAAGGATTTCTGAAATTTGGTTTCAGGATTTATACAAGTTAGCGTGTGATGCGTTTTCAGATTCATCACTCAACAACTTCCTGTTTACCGAAATATTTTGGCGGGGTATCATCAGTGAACAGTAGCTCGCAGTTTTACTTGATTTTTTTCACATCACCTTTACTCTATCGATACATTTATTTGATAATTATCGAGTGACACATTAACGATTTCATTCAAGCTTGAACAAATTTAGAACTTTAGTTGTGGAAATACAAAACATATACAAGGAATTTTTCCGGCGCTAGCCATTTTTTCCCTTGCTTCCATGTACAAGACCCAATTAGAATTTAATATATAGCTGCCTTTTAGATATTTTGAAAGCTTTATATGTGGTTTTACATATTACCATTTCATGTATTGTTGTTTGCTGACATCGATATAATTTATGTCCGAGATTAAACTTTTACGAAATTTCTCAATAGACCGGCTAGTCCACAACCACCAACGTATTTTGTTATCTGACAGCATAGGAAATTACTTCAAAGTAAAATTTTGGTGCAGAAATGGCTCAACTGTAGAAAAATCCTACAACTGGCTCAAAGCAAATAAAGAAAATGAAATCCTTATTTACGGTAAACTCTGGATATATATTTGGGGTCTGTTGTTTGACTTGTCGTTAGCACTAACACTGCGTTAAATTTGCCTAATCATGTGATTAAATGTAATCATGCGATAAGTTTGTTGTTCAAATTGTGATTAACCTTAATCACTTGATTAAATGGTAATTAAACTAAAACACCTATAATCGTTGCGTTAAATATTAATCACCTCATTAATTCCAACATGGCGGATGCCTAAAAAGAAAGAGTTTTAGGGCCAAGACCCCTACAAATGAATTTTTCGGATGAGCAGTTGCGCCAAAGATTTAGGTTTGGAAGGAGAGCATTGAATACATTTCAGACTTGCTCGGATATGATCTACAAAGATCAACTTCAAGGTGCACAGCACTGAGTGTTCAGGAGCAGGTGATGATTTCTCTTCGTTTTTTGTCAGTGGCTAACATCTTCACGTAATAGGTGACACTATGGGCCATGACAAAGCTACTGTGTCGAGGGTTTTAACCAAATTTACTGATGCATTAATTGCAAAGAGGGACCAGTTTATTAAATGGCCTTGTACTCTGGATAAGTTAAATGCAACAAAATGGTTTCTATGAAAAGCAGGCTTCCCCAATGTTATTGGCTGTGTCGATGGAACACATGTACGTCTTCAAGCCCCGCAGATGATGAGCCAAGCTTTGTCAATCGCACTCTCACAGTGTGAATGTGCAAGGAATTTGTGACCAAAATTGTAAGTATTTAATGGGATTGAACTGCGTTTCGTCCATCTTCATCTGTAAACTTTGTCTTGTTTCAACATATCCGGTACGTCACTTATTTATGGGTAGTCAAGGTCGTTAAAACCCCCTCGTCGCTTCTTGTTATCAGTTAAAGCGAGGTAACTCTAACTTGTTTTTTACGAACTGCGATCGGAGGCAGATTCATTTTTCTTAGGGACTGGTCATTTTCTTTCAATTGGGGTTGAGGATGGGAGAAAACAGTAGAATTTATCTGGGTTTTTTCATGTTCCACCTTGAGGACGGAAAATAAATTCAAGACCCCCTTCCAAAGACACTTAAATAAGAATAATTTTTTACTTTTGGTAACAAGTACCTGCCAATTACTTTACCAGTTATACATAGACCGATATACATAAACTATGTTCAATGAATTCTGAAACCAACTACAGACATGATTAGCAAGCAAGTTGTGAAATATATCACCCCGTCAGAAGCAGCTATTAAGGAAAATGCCAGCGTTATAGTCTCATTGACATTTATATCCACACTGAGACTACTATAACACAAAGCAGTCTCAGATCCACACCTAAATCATTCATGGACAATTTCAGCACAATGTTCATATGAACCCTTAAACAAAGAACCCGATTAATTAACTTTAGATAAAAATACATTATTCAAAGAATTGGTGAAACTTATGACTTGACTCTAAACAATTGAGCTGAGCGGACCGAGGCGAAAACAAAATTGATGTCTTTCGTACCAAAACATTCTATCTTGTTGTATATATAGAAAAAAATATAGACTTTATTCAAACAAAAATCTTCTCAAATTCTTCTATTTACCCGTTCTCAAATTCGTCTATTTACCGGTCAATTTGGATAGTGAATGGTATTGAAAATAATCTTGGTATGGACTCCTATTCTGGGACAGTCGTGTAACAGTACAACATAAGAACGAACTATGAAAATCAGTTGAAAAGGGCTAAACTCATGAGATGGATACAAATAGAAATACATCTAACAAAAACACCCAGTGGACGTGGCCGGGTACACGTATATACCAAGAACAAAAACACACTACGTACAGATGTGAGAGTACTCGCAGCTACTGATAGCTATATAAAAAGAATATGTGGTATGTGGAAGTATTGAACATAAAATTGAGAATGGAAATGGGAATGTGTCAAAGAGACAACAACCCGACCACAGAACAGACAACAACAGAAGGTCACCAATAGGTCTTCAATGCAGCGAGAAATTCCCGCACCCGGAGGCGTCCTTAAGCTGGCCCCTAAACAAATATATATACTAGTTCAGTGATAATGGACGTCATACTAAACTCCAAATTATATAACAGCACATATATGAAATCTTAATAGCAACATCTTTTGGGAATACATTAAATGTGGCTGCCAAACTGTTATACCACATTTTAACACTACCGTTGAAACATCTAATAGCTTCGCTGGAACACTGACTCGTACCACATCACCAATACACAACAAAATCCAAAATCAAAACCATGAAGGCAGAATAAGAAACAATGTACAGTTCCACCTCTTCGAGTACTAACTATTGAAATACAAGATAAAGAAATTATATGCCTTTACCGACACTTACGGAAACACAGTTGTAGATCAGGAGGCAAAAATGCCCTTAAACACCCAATATCTAAAGGTGAAATACCATATACTGAATTTCAATCTAATATAAGAGAATATGTTTCAAACATATGTAAAATGATTGTATTAAACAAAATGACAATAAATTTTATGAAATTAAACCAACTTTATGTACACCTTTAAACACATTTATAAGCAGGAAAGATCAGTGTGTTATGTCTACATGTCGTATTGGTGAAGCAGTCGTTGAACCATGCAAATGTATTACTGCCGGTCGGAAGCAGACCAAGTAGCCATATGTCTATTCCCCAGTCACCCTTGGAGTGGGGTATTAGTGTTGGAAAGGCTATAAAACAGAAAATCAACTCTCATATATGTTTATTTCATTAGAACTCTTTTTGTAATCAAATCCGCTGTACATCACATTATAGCGTAATATTGTACATACCAACTATCCCCTTCTCTTTTAAAACTGTGTAGTATGTGACTGGATAAGAAAGACCATGGCCAGCAACGATATCATTTTCATACATTAGAGAAATGTTAGTTTTCCCTCGATCTGGGGAAATAAATCAATTACATAAACCAAATATACATTTGTAGCTCACCTATTCATTAAGTACAATGTATCTGAAAAACAGACTAAACAAGAAAAAATAACATTGACCAATAAACCACGAAAATGAGTTCAAGGCATTCGCAAATGGTCAAAGAATGTATGACAAATGGAAAAGTTCGTAGCATAAGGCATCTGTATACAAAGTCTGAAACATGAACATTGATTGAAGTCTTTTACATTTGATTATTCATATAACGCAGTGATCTTAAAAAGGGTGTTAACTCCCGGAACCTCCGCCTCCCTCTCCCTCCCCCGCAATCCGCCACTGGAAAACGTATATCATAATACATGTACATCACTCAAAGATTAGCTTATTAAAATCACACACACACGAAAGGATAACAATTACCACAGGTGGAGCAGGATCTGCATACCCTTGAGGATTAAATGAGACCACCGTAGTTTCTTGGGAGGTTCGTGTTGCTCAGTTTTGTTTTCTAGGTTGTGTTCAACTAAAAGCAATTAACCACTGAAAATGTACATACACTGTATTTCCAACTAAAATTTATTCTTGATACAATGTACAATATATATTACATGCACAAACACACTAAAGTTTCATTTTCAACTTCAATCAACCCCGTGAAAACCCCCACATCCTTCCATAGTCTTCATTGCCACTAAATTCATCATCACTGTCTGCATCACCTCCATCCTCTTGGACCAAGTTCTTAGTACTTGGTTTGTCTGCTGCAGCAGGATTAACAGAAGTATCATCCTGATCCACCTGCTGGGATGCTGTTTCTTGGCAACGGCTTCATTAATATCAGAATTGACTGAGTTTTGACCTTTGTTGATATCCATCATCTCCTTGGAGTCCATGTACAGTGGTCTTCTTTGATACCAAGCATTCCAAAGTCGTATGGCTGGGATTGGACCAAAGCTGCAAAATGATTAAACTTTCTCACTTAAATAGAACAGTCAAAGTAATGTTCCTGACCTATGTTATTGTTTAAAGTTATTAATGTACTTATAAAGATTTGCGACATTAGTTAGTGCTCGAACCAAGTTATGATTTCTGTAGACTTCGTTTGTCTTGTTTAAATATGGTTCTGAAGTTTTGGAAAGGTTGCTACTGTCTTGTTTTATGTAAATTATTGTCTTTTTCTACAAATATATCTCATTCTAAATACGTTATTTTTCAATAAATAAATTCATAGGAAATATGATCATGAATCTAGTCAAGTAAACTTATTCTCTGAAGAATTAGTTCAGTATACTCATCTTGTTGGAATTCCATCAAAGCACTAGCAATTTGACAGTTGGTGACAGGTGTAAAGAATTTCTACATTTTTCGTGGCGAGGCATCGGATTAAACGTCCTCATTCTGATCGGATGTGGCTGCGTAGTTCATCCTGAACAGCTAAACGGACGCGCCAAGGGTTTTACTGCCGGTCGGAAGAAAACCTGTTGTGACCATATTTCTATTCCCCAATTACCCTTGTGGATTTTCAAGTATTAAGTTAGTCGACAAATTTCACCTCTGTGAACAACAAATTTGTTATTTATTTGATATTGTGCATTTCCGTACTCCTAACAACAAAATTTAATAATTAATTTTCTTAAATCAGCAATGATTCGATCCACAGAAAAATCTCTTACATCTTAAGCGTCAGCATGTATAATATAATGAAAATAATTATTCAAGTTAATTTCTCCTGATCAAGTTTCTTCTTCAATTTAGAAATGCTAGTCCCACTGTAAACTCCGTATATAAAATACCAGACAAATATTTACAGATGAAATCTGATAGCACCAACACTTGCTTGTTGTTTGTGTCTTAAAATATATCATAAAAGTTTTGCATCGGAGTAATGTTCACGTTCAGTAGTCATATTTTCTCTGGTATGTCTTAAGAGGACTAGATGGCTGAAATACCGTATCTTTCACAGCTACGGGTATTGTTCCATTGTAGAATGAGTCTGAAGGACTTCTTGGCATTTCAACCATGACGCAAACTGAAGGTATGATACCAGCCACATGGAAATAATGACATAGTGCAACAATTTGTGCTGTGCAGCAAGTATATCTCCATGATGTGCTCTTGCTCCTGTAGAGGCTGGATTACCTGGTCCCCAATGGAACAACAGCTTTATCATCTAAAGACTGGAACAACGCCAGCTCTCTTCATTTACACGCAAACTCCTTATATGTTGTGCGGTAAAACCTATACCACTGTTACTCAACATAGCAATTATGTTGTTGTAAAGCTGATCTTTGCTGTAACTTTTTCCTACATGTACATATAAAAAATATAGTACATACCAAATCTGCTGAAATATTATGCTATGAATAAACCATATACAAAACTAGTTGTTTCACCAGAAACATAACTTGCATACCTATATACATGACAAAAATATAAATCAATTATTCAACTATTGAAAATACATTTTGTCTGTTTTCTGAATACTGAAGTTTTATTAATTTGTACGCTTTTGTTGTAAATCTCATTGTGCAGGTATTAAGTAAAAATAAGTACACTTCGACAAACATTTATAAATCAAACTACAACTACTCATTAGATACAGTCATTTAATTTTGATTCAAACAAAACACGTGATAGCTTTAAGTTTGTACATCATTGCAAAATGAAATTAAAAGTAATGTTGGCTTATTTTTCAACTTGCATGCAAATAACCTGACCCTTAAACGCCAACTTTCAATTAAACCTCTTAAGAGCTGATCTCAGAGAAAACCATGCAAAATGGTCCAGAAGCAATGTTGTCCAAATTTTATATAACTTGGACAGTAAGTTGGTGCATGCATAAGCTTTCAAATGACAAATTATTTTATCTCAAAAATTTAAAGGGGCCTCGGTGGCCGAGTGGTCTAAGTAGTTACTACTATAATCACTAGCCAGTCAACACTGAGGTTGTGAGTTCGAACCCCGCTCGTGCAGGTGCACTCGACTCCAATCTTAATTGACTAGGATTGTCAGTTTCCTATCGAAGGTCGGTGGTTTTCTCCGGGCACTCCGGCTTCCTCCACCAATAAAAACTGTCAGCCACGAAATAGCCCAAAAGCAGTGCTTAAAAGTGGCGTTAAAACACCAAAAATCAAAAATCAAATCATCAAAAATTTAAAAAATGGCCGTCTCACCGAGTCCATCTTGGAAGATCAGGCTTTCTTAAAATGGCCTCAAAATGACAGCAAAAAGTAGGCAAATCAGAACAATTAATTTTTTAACACTGTATTAATACAAACAAACACTAAATATTTGTAACACAAACATAGTACAATTTGTTTTACCTTAATTCAAACCTTAATCATATCGTCATCAAAGGAGATAACTTTTAAAATGGCAATTTTCCCAAAAATGAAAATTACCCAAATTCCGAATTTTAAAAGTATATAGCGCCTAAAATAACACTTTATTTTTCAAATCAATATTATATATTGACAAGAGTGCACACGCTGAAATGTCTCGCCTTCTTTACTAATCATTGATATTATGTTGATAGCCTAAATATAAAGCTTTACAACTATCACATAAACTTAACATGATCCAAGAAAATGAGGTCAAGGTCATATAAACCAAACAAGAAATACATGTACCCCTACACAATACACTAAATATAGTTGACCTATTGCTTATAGTTTCTAAGAAACAGACTTAACCAAGAAAACTAAACATGGACAAATGAACCATGAAAATGAGGTCAAGGTCAGATGAACCATGCCAGGCAGACATGTACAGCTTACAATTCTTCCATACAACAAATATAGTTGACCTATTGCTTATAGTTTAAAAAAAACAGACCAAAACACAAAAACTTAACACTGAGCAATGAACCGTGAAAATGAGGTCAAGGTCAAATAAAACCTGCGAGACTGACATGTACATCATAAAATATTTCCATACACCAAATATAGTTGACCTATTGCATATAGTATTAGAAAAAAGACCAAAACTCAAAAACTTAACTTTGACCACTGAACCATGAAAATGAGGTCAAGGTCAGATGACACCTGCCAGCTAGACATGTACACCTTACAATCATTCCATACACCAAATATAGTAGACCTATTGCATACAGTATAAGAAAAACAGACCAAAACACAAAAACTTAACTATAATCACTGAACCATGAAAATGAGGTCAAGGTCAGATGACACCTGCCAGTTGGACATGTACACCTTACAGTCCTTCCATACACCGAATATACTAGATCTATTGCTTATAGTATCTGAAATATGGACTTGACCACCAAAACTTAACCTTGTTCACTGATCTGTTTTGCAAATTTACACTTGGAGTTAAGAAATGTGCTAGTAATATTGCCTCTAGATCTGAATTAGGAAGATTTCCCTCCACACAGTGACTTTTATATGAAGACCGACTTTTGGTGAAAACTCATCTGATTTACTTAAAGAGTGTTACTCTCTTTCTAAATCACTTCATGATCAAGGTATATACTTATGGTACTCATATGTAAATCATATTAGGTCCGATAATAATATTAGCAAACCCAAAGATATAACTAAAAACAAAACGGAGACTGTAAGAATTTCAGTAAAAATTCTATAAAATGAATTTCAGCAAAGATATAAAGAAATATATGACAATAAAACCCATCTTGCTCAAAGACAGGAAAGATGATAACACGTGATGCAATCATGAAAGGTAAAAATCGATAATTCAATTTTTTTTCTTTCTTCCCGAATAGAACCAAATATAACAATTGCCTTAGAGATGTGGTATGGTTGACAATGAGACAAATATCCACCAGAGACCGAGGTATGCATTTATTTGTTATCGTACGAGCTTGGGCAAAACCCATATTGTTAGAAACGAAAGCTGATATATTTAAACTCTACAGCAGATGGCAAGTCTGGTGGATCTGCTGATGAAACTTTGAGCGGAGACGAAACATTGACTGGAAATGGAGTAGAATCATTTGATGATGTGCCAAATATGCCAAATTATAGTATTAATATGTGGTCCTTGAAATACCTATCCTCATTCCACACACCACGATGGAGAAGCATAGTCCAAAATCTTTAATAATGTTCTTTTCTCAAATTTCTTTTGACTGACCGGGTACCATGCCACCACATTTGTCAATTTTGTCATCAGTCATCGGGAGTAGAATTCCAAATAAAAGAATACATAAACATGTTAATGATTAAAGTAAAGTTTAGCATCAAGATGCAATTGCTGTTCGTTGAACATTGATATTATTCTTTATTAGATGAAATATGCATATTCAGAGCATAAAATGTATCAAAGATTGTTATTCAGTGAATAAGATATGGCAATGTACATGCCAATTAGATATGTTATTGCATTGTGACTCTCATATAATAATTGATTGGTATTTTCATTGGTGACTTTTAGTGTTATTTTCGGTATATTTATTAATATTCCAGTCGATAATCACATACTTTTCTATTTTAGGAAAAGCAGTACAAGTGTACGAAATGTAAGATGGAATACGTAAATAAAAAAGAATTAAAAGTTCATATTACCGCAGCACATGAGGAGATATATTTTAGATGTGAGCAATGTGATCGACGTTTTCATACGAACGTTGTCTTAGGAGGCACGTTAAAATTGACCACGAAGGCAACCGTTTGTATTGTACAATGTGTAACGTTTCCTTTAAGTATAGCTCTAACTTAGCTCGTCACTTCAAAGCCAAACATTCAGCTTAAGTAGAAAGATTGGTTTATTAAAAGATATCAAAACAAATGAGTATGATAGAGTTAAAATTTGGGATGAAGAGGCCTGATCTTGTAAACTTGTATTTAGTTTTAAGAGAATAAAGTATCTTTCTATCTATCAGTATAAGGAGGTTTGGTTCAGGAGAAATTCCATGAGAGTTTTAGTTTCAACAATCATTGGAAGACCATAAGAGAATATTCCGGTCTATGGTAAATAGAATCCTAAATTAAAACAAATGTAATTTTCGTGATGCTTTTCAGAATTCAAATGAAAAGTATTGGCCACAGACCTTTTTTAAGCTACAGGTTGTGAAAACTTAATGTATCGTCGGTTTGAAGGATTGACAAGAAGTTTCATTAACAGAGAAACATTTGAATCTTAACTTGTTTTCGACATGCGAAATAAAAATGCTAGCGCAGGCATGTAACTGTCTGCACAAGAGGAACACGCACTGCGTTTCACCATTTTCTACATAAGAAAATGCCTGTACCAAGTCAGGAATATGACAGTTGTTATCCATTCGTTTGATGTGTTTGAACTTTTGATTTTGCCATTTGATTGGGGACTTTCCTTTTGAATTTTCCTCGGAGTTCAGTATTTTTGTGATTTTACTTTTCACTGCTGGTTATATTGAACAAAAATTGTTGAAATCTTGCGAAAAACGTATAGAAAGAAAGTAACAAAGTTGCACATTTTTCTGTATTATCATCATAAAATGAAAGTCATTTCTTATCGTTACAAACATCCAAGAAATTTTCTTTAGTTATACCAGAACACTTGTTGAATTTGCAGATATATTTTGTATATGAACATGTTCTCACATTTTCAGTAGAATGAAAATAATATTAACCACATTTACATATGTTTACACTAATGTTAAACACTGAAGAGGAAACTAAGAGAAATTCATTCACCTGTGTGACGTGGCAACAGAAGTAACTTTCAAGAGCCATTTCCCTCTCTTAACATGTTTATATATATATCGCATCTATTTTAAATGCGAGTTTGATGATTTAGTAGGAAACTCGTTTTCCCCTTGAAACAAAATTAAAATCATAGATAAATAGTTAAGAGTTTGAATCGAGAACGAAATAGAAGTTCCTCCTTAATATTAAGTTTCAAATGGTTATAAATGTGTCGGCCACACCATTGAAAGATTACGATTCGATTCCATTATTCTCAATGGAGAAATGATTAGTTCGTGAATCTGAACAATTTTATCCATAATGTTAAATATTTTGAAGAAAACAACTATAGAACACGAAAACCAAAAGTATATATAAATTCGTGTCACATTTAAATTGTATGTTGTTCAAGATTCCAAGTACTTAAAACTAGAAATTAAACTGGTTCTATGTCTTAACCAAGGTTAATCCACCATCTTCTGAAAATTCCTGTATCAATTCAGGAATATGGCAGTAGTTTTTCACTTGTTCTGTTGTAGCGTTTGCGTTCGTCAGCTTTTATGGATTATCTACTTTAGAATTTTTCCAAGTGGTCCATTCACATGTTTTACTTTTCATCAATACGAAACAATCCTTGCCTACTAGTTTTGTCCTAGTATTTCTTGTCTATGCTAGATATATGCTATGCATGCACTCTGAGATAGGAAACCAGATGTTACATATATGTTAAATCGCTGCTATGTAGCTGCAGGGTTTTCCATTCATTTTGGCCTAACAGGCCCCGAAAATTTTTGAAATCTAGATTCAAAGTCCTGGCATCTGGCGAATTTTAAGACAATATTTCATGCTTGTCAAATGGACATATTATTAACAGAACTTTTTCTAAAAATTATGTCTCACAGTCTGCACAATTCTAAGAGTTTGAATACTAATATAATTTAAACGTTGACAAAATTGAGAATAAATATCTGTTCAAATTCTGTATTGGATACAGCAATTTTATTTATTATTATTATCTTATTATAGATAATTTGCACACCATATTCTATATAGTCATGTCTTTCAAGCTTTTGTTTTGTAATAATTTTGTAATATATTGAAGTTGTAATAGAAATACAAATAAAAATAGAATGAAAATCTTCTTGTTTTAGAACTCATATAACCAAATAGACTTTAGACAACACTACATGATGGGTAAAATTCAGACTATCAATTTGGTTAAATGAAATTTATTAATCTAAATTGTTAATCATATCTCGTCATCAGAAGAGGAACAATCATCTTCGGAGAATTTATCCATTTCATCAAGTCAGTCATCTGTCAGTGTCTCTGTCTGTACACTTGCATCTTCGAGTACAGTTGTTTTACAAGTCATGGTGTTTTCTTGTACTTTAGATGCAGGAGCTTTGTTTGCTGGTAATCGTCTTCGATTTTTAGCACCAGTCCAGGTTGTTACTGCTCGTTTGATAAGAGCTTCACCTTGTAATGATTCAACAGGTGGCCCATTTATACACACATGAAGAATTGAGTCTAGCATGTGGCTGGTAAGTCTGTTTCTTTGTTTTGTCTTAACATTTTTTAATGCACTAGCCCCTCTCTCAGGCCATGCATTGAAGACTGGAAGTGCCAATGCAACTTCTGCTATAAAAACTATACTAGAATAGAAGTTGGAAAATGATTTGTTTCTGACTAGTTGTTTTAAAAGCCATTCAGTGGCTGTAATTTTGGATTTTCCATCTTTCACATCTTGAGGCATGATCTTTTTCAAATTGTCATTGATCTGATATTTCAATCCTTGCCATTCTGTCAGCAGTTTTTCAGCGTTCTGATTTTTCTTTTCTTCTTCATTATCTTGATAGAAATGTTCTCCCAACACTTTTATAGAATCTTCTCCATATTCTTTAAATCCTGTTTCATCAGTTTTTGATAGAAGTGTTGGGTCGAAAATTGCAAAAGATGATAAGACTTCTCCACAATCTTCAAATCGTCTATCAATGTTTTTGATTAAAGCATCAACATACTTCTTGAATAGAGAGGTTAGTTCATCTGAATCTTTCTTTGTCAATCTGATCTCTGCACACATATCTGTGAAAGAATCTATATCATTTCTTAAACTTTCAATAGGATTTATCTTCTTCAATTAGTTGTTTCAGTTTGTCTTTTGTCATATTGATTGCTGGGCATATCACAGAAAAGTTTAAAGAGTCTTTCTGAAACAGTCTGGACAAATCTGCTAATATTGGCAAAATATCATTTAAAATGTAGATTGCTCCAAGAAACTTAAGACCTTTCATCTTTTTTAAAAGTCCACAAGCTGCTGCATCATCTTTTTCTAATTTACTTAATGTATGAAGAATAACTTCATACTCTGAATATACAGCTTTGACTGAAGATTCAAGACTAAGCCATCTTGTCCTACATGCCTTCTTCAATCTTTTGCTTACAACTTTTTGGGCCTTGTCCCCCATGGCAATATTTTTCAATTCTTTCTGTGTTTTGAAGTAAACAGCCATTTTCTTAGGTGAATTTTCAAAGAGCTGCCAAAGTTGACGAAGGATAATTTCCATATTCTTGATAAAACTGATGGACTCGTTAGAGTCTGCACAAGAAAGGGCAAGCTTGTGGCATACACAGTGGATATTTATAAGACATGGGTTTTTATCTCTGAGACGTGTATCGACACCTGTTTTTTTACCGACAATCACAGAAGCTCCATCATAGGAGAAACCTGTAAGTTTTGAAACATCTAACTTATCTGATTCAAGTTCTTCGTGCAATAGACCAGTTATTGTCTCAGCATTAGCAGCATTGTGTTTCTCAAGAATATCTTTACAGGACAAAAAGTTTGTTTTAGTTTCTTCATCTTTAAAGCTTTAGTACTGTATAAAAGTTACTAAATTTTCTTTCACAGAAATGTCTGCCACTTCATCTGTCATCAATCCAAACGCATTAGACTTTCGTACATTCTCGAACATTATTTCTTTCATCACATCCCCTAGAGTTAGAAAAATCTCAGTTTGTGACCTTGCTGACCTGTGTTGAAAGAACTTTAAATGTTCAACCTCAAAGATTTTTTCAATAAACTGCAAGAGTGGAACTAGTTTTTTGTTTGCTACAAATTCTTTCATTAAGAAATATGCCGAAGAAAATACTTGGTTTAAAACAGTGTTATTCACTTCTGTTTTCTTAATAACTTCTTGATGGAATACTGAAACTTGTTGTAATAACTCATTTTGTAAAGCAGCAATATGTAATTTACTTTCCACATGAGTATTTAGAGAATCGATTTTGAATCTTACACTTGGTGTAGAGGCAAATACACTGCGTTGGTTTTGTGGGTGCTTCATATGATGCTTTCTGCAAACCAAACAAAACATGCCATCATTTTCAACAAAACAGAGCCACCAATTTTTACTGTTAAGCCAGGAGTGTTTAAATTTTTTGAAGATCTGGGAATCAGTATGAATAGTTGAACAGTCAGCATCTTTACATGTAAAAAAGGAATGTACTGCTTTGTTCTCAAATAAATCTTCTACGTTTGTTTTACATTGTTTAAAATTCCACGGACCATAACTCTTTTCATGTGGCATTGAGATATAATCTTTTGAAGATTGAGACTGTTCATTAACAGTACTAGTACTAGTAGTAGGGTGTGTTGACGTTTCTGTTGAATATCCTGGCTCAGGTTCTTTTTCTTCACTATGCTGATCTTTATCATAGCAGCTACTTGTAGACGAGGGTGATTCATCTACTGCATTTCCATTGTCAACACAGTCATTGCCTGAAACATATAATAGTAAATACAATTAAAAATCAATTGTTCAAGAACAATTGAAAGGTCTTTCCATCGACGAGAGAACAAAAACTAATCTATAGGTAACTATAATGGCCTTCAACAATGAGAAAAGTCCATACCACACAGTCGGCCATGAAAGGCCCGGAAATAACAAATGTAAAACCATTCTTACGAGAAAACTTACGGACTAATTTATATACAAAAATTGAACGCAAAACAAATATATATGTAACAACAACCAACGACAACCACATTTTAGCATATTTATACACCTTTATTGCTAGGATTTCAAATACTCCTGTGGTCTGATATTGAAATATTTATTGAGTACAATCTAACTCTTCACTTTAATAGCTGTGTTTTTTAGATTTGAAAAGTTTTGAAAGTAATTGTGAGAAATCTAATCATCGTGAGAAAGATTGAGTTATTCCTCTTTGTACTGGATATGGTATCAACTTTGTGATATTTGTTGATAAATTGGAAAAAAGTCAGGTAATTGGCATATATTTGTGAGAGAAAACAGTATACGATGTTAGGTTTACGGGTCAGCATACGGGTTACCTTGGTATTGAAAAGCTTGGTCAGGAATTAAATGATTCGTATGCGAGTATAATTGGACTTGTATTTTATGTTTGTTTTCTTTAGAGTTTTTTTTTTTTTGCGTCAATGGCAATCTGACAACTCGCATTTCCAGTGTATTCCTCCGAGTTTGATTTCATGTTGTTTTATTACATCCTTAATTTGCTCATTTTTGAAAGCCGCTTGGTGGTAGTTATAATTTATGTCATTCTAGTCGCTTGGATTTTGTTTGTTCATAGTTTCTAATTTGCAATTTTACCAAATCTCGTTATTAGTAAATGTTTAAATTGCTTGATCTAGATAAAAGACTTTGTAAACATTTGTTTCTATATGTTGGGAATGTACGTTATTGCCAGTATTCTTATTTTTAAACCAATAGTTTAAAGACTAAGCATATTTAAAGCCACTAGTGTATTTGCCAAATACAGAATTTTATAGCCGACTATATGGTATAGGCTTTGCGCATTGTTGAAGGCCGTACGGTGACTTATAGTTGTTAATTTCTATGTCATTTGCTCGGTTTTGGAGAGTTGTCTCATTGACAATCGTACCCCATCTTTTTATATAAAAGGAAATAAAGTCCATGTAGTAAATTCTTTATTTCTGCTTAAATTACGCAGGATGTTTTGTGCGATATCGGCCCCTGGTGGATCGCTATCCTTGCCGTGGTCGGGGGCTTGCGTGTCTCAGTGACCCTGAGAGCTATGCCAGCTTGAGCTTCGTCTCCTGGTAGGGTTACCCATGCTGGACAGGTCGAAGGGTAGAGGCCAGACTAAAGTGATCCGAACATCGTACGAGTTGCCCGATGTTTAAAATAAAATAGGCTCTCCAACCCGTTAGCCGTGGGTTGCTACCCGTGTCGGTGGTTGACGAGATCCTTGCGGATGAGGGTTGTAGCCAGACTCCTTACGGTCAGAAAATACCCGGATGGACGAGACTATAGTTCAATAAGCTGCTTTGGCTCTGATATCATCTAAACGGGAGGTCGGATGGACCCGGTCCGATCAATCGGCTGGTCATGCCGAGCCCTTCAGTTAATCCTCAACAATAAGCTTTCTTGTAACAATTGTCATATACACATGTATTTAAATTAAGCTATTTATATTTAGGATAACTGAAGAAGGCGATGGCTCATGGGTCAATCAAGTGGTACGCTTTCTATTTCGCTTGATGGATACGCTCTGCTTGAGTATACTATTCTTGGAACATCTGGTGCTTTCCGCAGTGGATCTTGGGTGCTAATTTTGGGGAAGAGCTACATTATACTTGGAGCTCTTTTTCAGCATTGGCACTTGACCCCGGCTCGCCACGGAAACACAGCATCGCCCTTGTAGGCACTCCGAGGTGGGTGGATGACAAGAATGGTGAACCTTTCTCTTTTCTTATGGCACATCAAAACCAACCCTCTAAATCAGCTTTAATACATAAAAAAAGAAAATGTGATGATACAGTGCCCTGTCGGGAAGATGACAGTTGGCCCAGATTTATTGTAATAAAAGGTACAGATGAAAAACCAATTTCAAAAATATCTCCCTTTGTGATTCACAAACAAATACAAAGCGTTGCTGGTACTGTTAAAAAAGTTTCAAAAATGAGATCAGGGAATTTGTTGGTTGAATGTTCCAACAAAACTCAATCAACAAATTTGCTTACAATGAAAACAATTACAAACTTTCCTGTTTCTGCCTCTCCTCACAACAGTTTGAACAGCTGTAAGGGGATCATTCGAGACAGAAGTCAATACCTTGGTGACCTTACCGTGGAAGAAATCTGTGAGGAACTTTCCAGCCAAGGTGTAACTGATGTTGTTAGATTTCAAATAAAAAAGAATGGAACTATAACCAAATTAAATACATATCTTTTGACCTTTAGAACTCCAACTCCTCCTTCATCGATTACTTTAGGTTGCTTCGGAATCAGAGTTGACAGGTTTATCCCTAACCCAATTCGATGCTTCACTTGTCAAAAGTTTGGTCATGGAACCAAACAATGTCGTGGTACGCAGAGATGCTTCAAGTGTTCTGACGAAGGACACGAGGGAACAACCTGTAGCTCTGAATCTTCTAAATGCGTAAACTGTGGTGAGTCCCATTTTTCATCATCTAGGGACTGCCCTGTTTACGTTAAAGAAAAAAATATTATCAAAATTAAAACAGAAAGAAACATCAGTTACCCAGAAGCTAAACAGATAGCTTCTGTTTCGAATGATCTCCTTGTTTCGAACAGACCATCGTACGCCAGCAAAGTTGTCCGCTCATTCAGTCACGAGCATACACAAACTCGCATGACCTGGCCAATTGATGCTGAGACATTTACAATGCTGCCTGTTGAAACAGAACCTAACGATAAAATATTAATTCCAAGAAAACCAACACCTTCTAAAACCAGTACTCAGTCAACACAATCTTCCTTACAGAGCTCAATGTCATCATCGGAAAAAGTGAAAAAAGAAATCAAATAAAAAGATACAGTTAAATCAGACAGTTGGGGCGGTGAATCTGTCTGGAATCTTCCCAGTGACATAGATGATTCTTCCATCTCCAATAGTCCTCCTTCATCTACATCAAATAAAACTAGTTTATCTTCTGCATCCATTACAAAGTCTACTAAAGCCCCGTCTCCTCTTCGTTCTCCAAAACAGACGGATGTCCCAAAGAAGTCAGCAAATACATCCTCTCAGAAGTCTTCTGATTCGAGGTCGCGGGGTAGGGGTCGAGGCGGAGTAAAACCAGCTGCGTATGGTCCTGGAGATCGACGACTCTCCTCAAACAACAGATTTTCAACACTTAACGACGAATCAGAAATGGAAATCGAAAGTGTTGCGCCACCCGAAAGATCACAATCTCAGGGTGAGCGAAATAAGAATGCTGGCAAACTCGATAGCATTCGCCCGTCTATTAACAAATCATGACTAATATCATCCAATGGAATTGCCGAGGTCTTAAAATAAATCTTCTCGAGTTAACGCTTCTAGTTCAGTCTTATTTACCTATTGCATTTTGTCTTCAAGAAACTCATCTAAAAGAAAGTGACAATGTATCTTTAAAAGGATACAACATGTATAGCACATTTTCTAAGGTAGATGAACGTGCTGCAGGCGGATCATCCATTTTGTGAAGGACAACGTCATTCATAGCACAGTCCAACTCACCACGGATCTGCAGGCAGTTGCAATTCGTTTATCATTAGATAAAACAATTACATTATGTTCTATATATATTCCACCCAATTCAATTAAAGATAAAGCTAAACTCAAAACCTCACTGATCAATTACCCTCACCATTTATACTTATGGGCGACTTCAATGCCCACAATCCCTTGTGGGAAGCAAGTCTCATAATGCCAAAGGTAAGATCATTGAGGACTTTGTCTCTCAAGAAGGATTATGCATTTTTAATGATGGATCTAACACTTATCTTCATCCTGAAACGGGTCTTATTCTGCTATTGATATCACTATCTGCGATCCTCTCTTCTTCTAGATTATTCATGGCGTGTTCATGATGATCTATGTGGAAGTGATCACTTTCAATAGTACTTGAACATCTTTTACTTCTGCCCAACAGAAAGTACCACGTTGGAAACTTGACAAGGCGGACTGGCCCTTGTTTGAGAATCTCTGTAAAGCGGAACTTCAGTCAAAGATGTTTGAGATTGTACAAGATCCAATTTTAACTTTTAACACAGTTTTAACGTCAATTGCTGACAGAACTATTCCTAAGACCTCGGCAAATCCAAAACATCCCAGGAAACCATGGTTTGATGACGCTTGTGATCAAGCAATAGATGACCGTAAAAAATCTGAAAGACGGTTCAATCAACAACCAACGACGGAAAACTTGAGTAATTTCCTTATTTTTCGCGCTAAGGCACGGCGGACGTGTAGGCAAGCACGACGAACGTCTTGGAAGAAATTTGTCTCGGGATAACTTCTCGCACTCCGATGACAAAAGTATGGAACATGATACAAAAGATCAAAGGTAAAAATTCTAAAGCCACAGTAAAACATTTAAAAAATGGCAATGATTTATTAACATCTGAAAAGGATATTGCCAACAAGCTTGGTGAAACTTTTGCGAAATCTTCTTCTAACAACTACGGGAAGATTTTAAAAAGTTAAAAACAAAAAGAAAAAATAAAGTTGAACTTCAAATAAAAAAATGGTGAAAATTATAATAAACTCTTTTCTCTTGAAGAACTTAAAACATCTCTGTCAAAAGCCCATGATACAGCTTGTGGGCCTGATAATATTCACTACCAACTCTTAAAACACTTGCCAGATTCCCGCTGGAAGCTCTTTTGCAGCTCATGAATAACATCTGGGAATCTGGTGATTTACCATCAATCTGGAAGCTTGCAACCGTCGTGCCTATTCCAAAACCAAGTAAAGATCACACGGATCCTATCAATTATCGACCAATTGCTCTTACCAGTTGTGTCTGTAAAACACTCGAACGGATGGTCAATGATCGCCTTGTTTGGTTCTTGGAATCAAATGGGCTATTAGCCAATATCCAGTGTGGATTCCGACAGGGCCGCAGTACTCTTGATCATCTTGTCCGATTCGAATCATTTGTCCGTAATGGTTTTGCGAAAAATGAACATGTGGTGTCGGTCTTTTTCGATCTTGAAAAGGCCTATGACACTACATGGAAGTATGGTATTTTAAAAGATCTTTTTGATATGGGGTTGAAAGGCAATATGCCAAATTTTATTTCTAATTTTCTCTCTAACAGACAATTTAATGTTAGAGTTAATTCAACCATGTCTGATCTGTATGATCAAGAGATGGGTGTCCCTCAGGGGAGTATTTTATCTGTGACATTATTTAGTCTTAAAATTAACAGTCTTGTTGAAGTTTTGAAAAGTAATATTGAAGGTTCATTGTATGTTGATGATTTTTTAATATGTTACAGAGGCAAAAATATGAATAACATTGAACGACAATTACAATTATGTCTTGGAAGAATTGAAAAATGGGCCTCGGAAAATGGTTTTAAATTTTCCTCATCTAAAACGGTTGGGATGCATTTCTGTAACAAAAGGAAATTACATCTTGATCCAGAACTCACTTTATATGGAAACCCAATTAAAATGGTTGATGAAACCAAATTTCTAGGGTTAGTTTTTGATAAAAAATTAACCTTTCTCCCCCATATCAAAATGTTAAAATCAAGATGTTTAAAAGCATTAGATATTTTAAAGTTGTCGGCAGCACCGATTGGGGTGCTGATCGCAACATTTATAATTTATATAGATCTCTAGTTAGATCCAAACTAGATTATGGCTCTATAGTGTATGGCTCTGCACGGAAGTCCTACATACAGATTCTCGATGCTGTGCATCACCAGGGTTTGCGTCTCTGTCTTGGCGCCTTTAAAACCTCACCAGTTGAGAGTCTGTATGTAGAGGCTGATGAGCATTCACTTTTTGACAGACGTTTGAAGCTTGGACTTCAATATGCTGTCAAACTAAAAGCCTATTCAGATAATCCTGCCTACAGCTGTGTTTTAATCCAATTTATGAAGATATTTTTGCAAAACATGAAAATAAAATTCCTCCGTTAGGTATACGTTTAGAACCACATTTAGCTACTTTTGATTTAAAATCTGTTGCTCAAGTTGAAACTTGCAAATGTCCTCCATGGGAACTTCCCAAACCAAAATGATATTTGATCTCCGTAAACACAATAAAATGAAACAAATCCTCTTTTAATTCAGCAACACTATGCTGAAATTAAAGCCAATTATTCAGATTTTTCAACTGTCTATACTGATGGATCAAAAGATGGTGACAGAGTTGAATCTGCTGCTGTCTTCAGGGACAGAGCTGCAACTCTCCGTTTGCCATCTGCTGCATCCATCTTTACTGCTGAAGCAGAAGCAATAATTTTGGCTTTGAAATATATTGCTTCTTCAGATAGATCAAATTTATTATATGTTCTGATTCACTTTCATGCTTACAAGCTATACAAAATACTAAAATTAAAACCCAACAATTCTCAAAATTTTATATGTAATGAGGAATTTAAAATTCTTCTTAAAGAAATAATATTTCTATGGGTGCCGAGTCATGTTGGAATCCATGGAAACACAGCTGTAGACCTTGAGGCAAAGAATGCCCTGGGTGACACTTTATCTAACTGTGATATACCATATACCGATTTTAAATCTAATATTAGAGAATATGTTTTAATATTTTGAAAAATGAATGGAGTAAGAGATGGGAACAAATTACATGAAATTAAACCTAATTTAGGTAAACCTTTTAATAATTTAATGTGCAGAAACGATCAGTGTGTTATTTCCAGATGCCGAATTGGTCATACTGGAGTGACACACAGTATCTTTAAAAATGAAGAAGAACCACAATGTGTACCTTGCAACTGCAAGTATACTATTAAACATGTTTTAATTAATTGTATTGACTTTGCTGATATTCGTAAGAAGCATTTCAATGTCAATAATATGTATGATTTATTTAATAATGTTCCATTTACAAATATTGTTTCATTCTTAAAAGAAATTGGAATATATTATAAAATATAAAAATGTTGTTATATTTAAAACGATTTTAATTTTATCACATTATCTTAGTGTTGATTTTATTTGTAAATAATCTATTTGCTTTAGTCTAGAATTTTAGTTTATTGAAAGACCTTTTGTCTGATTTTAAAATATACCTTAAATTGTTATAATATTCGAATTAGCTCTCGCCGCGATATAGCCTTTCTGTGCTAATGCGGCGTAAAGCAAACAACAATCAATCAATCAAAAATCAATACTTATAGGTTGCACTTTGTAAATACAGCCGTTTCTCAATCCACGCCTCCTTTGGGGAGATATATAATATTCATAGATAATTAATTTTGTTTACGTTCTGGTTCCCAGATATGATCTCTATGTTCATCTCGTAGAGACATAACTTGGGAATGTTACCAGTAAATATGCATATGCATAGTGGTCAAATTGAAATCTGTAGAAAACCCAAAGTCAAGGTAGGGGTAGTACATATTTTTAGTGAAGTTTAAGCAATTAGAAGTTAGGGGCACATTGAAAATATGCCGCACAGCCCTATATTTTGACCTTTGAAAAAAATAGTAGTGCATATGAATTTTCTATTCTAGGATATATTTTTTCAAAACTTCATAGTAAAAGTGGTACAGTTTTAGCCATAAAAGGAGTTCCTATGGGAAATTACATTGTCGATATTTACAGAATGATGATCTTGTATTGCTTATATTTTTTCTGTTAACAATTTCTCTCATTTTCTTTAGTTTAAGCTCAAAACTAAAAAGTTCAAATAATCTTCATTTTAGGGCAATCACTCTTTAATATAAGAAGTCAACTGACAATTTCATCTATGCTGAACTAAAATTTGCAGATCTCGTCTTGCTGATCATTTTGTTTTTCAAAGTTTCTTTCCATCTGATAATTTTAGGTTTCTAGATAATAGGCAAATGCAATGAATTCAATTTTCTAGCAAAATGGCCTTTATTAAATATTGCTTTCAAACCATGCATAATTATTGTTATTGCTTGTCAATTTTTCATCTATCTATCATGTTATAAATCAATAGCATATTTGTTTTTTTTAATAGATCTACGGCAATTATATTGAATACAAATTACAGATGGGGCATAAATAAAACACTGTACTTAAACTTTCTCTTTGTACTCAAAGGCAAGGGTTAAATTATAGTACATTTGTGTTCTTTATTTACCAGCAGTCAACAATCAATAATTCAAAACAAAACTCATTCTTCCCCAAGGATGACTGGGGAAAAGAAGTATGGTCACCATTGATCTTCCTCTGACCGGCGGTAAAACCCTCGTCAAAGTGGAGCGTCCGTTTGGCTGTGCGGGATGTACAAATTTGCAGCCACGTCCGGTCAGAATGGGGACGTTAAATCCGATGCCTCGTGTAAAGAGAGTGCCACGCTCTTTGCACGTTAAGAACCCTTGCAACAACTCTTTGAGGGGTCCGTAGGTGACCTGTTGCAAGGCAAAATTTCTGTCCCTATCCAATATACCCTCATTTCCTGTGGCAGTATAAATTTCTCCGACCTCAATCCCAGACGCCTCTATTACAGAACCTACCTATTGTATTTATTGTTAATTTGTTCTCGTCCTGAATATGCATGAAATATTTGCCACTGGACGTTAAGCAACCAACAATCAATCAATCAATCAAAACCCATTCAGATGGAAGATAAAAAAAAACACACTCTAAAGGACAGTTTTAAATACTTTACATTTATGACAATATTTGTGGTGAGAAAAACTAGAGGATCTAAAGAGCCTGTGTCGCTAACCTTGGTCTATGTGCATATTCAACAACGGACACTCTCCAAAATTGTAGACTTGTGACGGAAGGACAGACAGAGTCATGAGAGTGCAAACCTATAGTCCACTTCGGCTTTGATGGTAGGAGACTAATAACTGCCATCCATGTGTCCTATACAAGTAATTCTGGAAACGCCCGGAGTCTTTTGTTGGATCACATTTGTCAATACTGTAAGAAGTTAGTCAATGAAGAAATAAGTACATGTATTACAGTATTTTATTTTGTATTAAAAACCCAAACATTTGTGAAAATACTATAAAGTCCAATAAAATTTTTACAGTAGAAATAGAATTACATTGAAGATAGAAATAGAATTACATTGAAGATAAGAAATTACTGTGGTATTATTAAATGACTAGGTAATTGAAAAGTATGAGTGACTTTTTAAAAGTAAAAAATTCAACATTGAAAATTTGTTCATTAATTCAGTCACTGGACCAAGACAAATTTACATAAGAAAACTCACTATTTATTTTCATTTGAAATTTTTTGAGAAAAAAAATCAGAAAAAAAGCTAAATTAGCATACATGTGTTGTTTAAAAAATTGAAAACAACACGTTTAATAATTTCATGCGTCCGAAGCGCTTTTCTGGATTTACCTTCATCAGGAACGCTCATAGCCAAACATTTGAAATCCGAGGATTTATAAGTACCGAAACAGTTGAAGAGCTATATGACAAAAAAAGCTAAAACAAATAGCCAAATCCATCTCAGGTCAACCTTGCCTGAGGGAGTTGAAACCTTAGTTTCTTTATAATTTCAAAATTTATAAACGGACAATTTTAGAAAAGTTTGTTATAAATCATGTCAGTACCGAAGTACTGACTACTGAGCTGATGATACCCTCGGGGACTGATAGTCCACCAGCAGAGGTATCGACCCAGTGATGTAAAAAATTGAAAACAACACGTTTAATAATTTCATGCGTCCGAAGCGCTTTTCTGGATTTACCTTCATCAGGAACGCTCAAAGCCAAACATTTGAAATCCGAGGATTTATAAGTACCGAAACAAAGTTTGACAATAAAAGTAATTATTACTATAGGGACTGGAACAATACTTGTTCTGTAAATGGACGGTTAACATTTGTCTCTTTATTTTTTCTCCTTGAAAACACAAGAACTTTAAAATTAGATATTAATATACATTCATTGAACACCCACTTCGAAGTTTTTTTTAATCAAAATTTTACATGAAAAGCCTTTCATGTCTTGTCTACAGACAATAGAGCCACCCTTAGAAAAATCTGGTTCATGTTTCGTACCCATGCTTGTAGGGGTGGTTAGGTAGGTAGGTATTTTATTTTATTTTTGACAACATAAGCAGTGTTTTTACAAACACTGTCTGACTGACGAAATGTCAGACAAAAAAAAAACATTCAGTCAGATAGAAATCTAGTTAAATATATAGTACAAAAGGGCAAATTTCTTTTTCAGTCCGACAAACCATTAAATAGTTTTGGAGACTGCATAAGTTACATTGTTTAGACAAAGATTACCAAAATTTAACCTGAAGCGGGATGGATGACCAGACCCAAAATATAATGCCACTCTATTATCGTAGACGGGGCTTAAAACAACATTAAAGAAGGAAAAAATCTCTTAAGTAAAAAATTAAAGATTTGTGTTATAAAATTTTTAGGGTAGATTTCTAGAGACAAGGAGAAATAATTTACATTACAACACAGCAATTTATTTTTCATTTGCAACATTTTGAGAAAAATCTGCTAAATTAACATGTGCAGTTCAAAGAAAATGGCTGACAAAAGTAATATGAACTATATATAAAGATTGGAACAATACTTGTTCTGTAAATGCAAGGTCAACATAAAAAATATTTGTTTCTTCATTTTCTCTAGAACTACAGAATCAGATAAGAAAGTAAAAAAATTCCCAAAATTATTTTTGACATTTCTCAACACCAAAGAACTTCTGTTTTGAAATACATGTTATACTTATATAAGTTAAGACTTTTAGACAAAAAATAGATCTATTCACATTATATTTTTTAAATAAAGGACGCATTAAAAAAATTCTGCTATCATAAAAAAATGACAGACATTTTGACGGAAAATTCTTATGTTAGAAACATGAACAACCCTGATATCTTCAGTATTTTCAAGGTTAGGATATATAGCTTGCTTAAATATGAAAGACAAATTGAAATAAAATATATTTTAACATCTGTACCAATAAAAAGGAATTGTAATAGCTTTTTAAAAAGATAATCTTGGAATTGCTTTAGCTAACATAAGTCATCTGACAGACATGAACAATGCTGCTAACATAAGATTTGACAGAAATGAACATTGTTGCTAACATAAGATTTGACAGACTTTATTGTTGCTAACATATGATTTGACGGACTTTTTTGTTGCTAACGTAAGTTTTTACAGACGTTATTGTTGATAACATAAGATTTGACAGACTAAATAGTGTTGCTAACATAAGATTTTGACAGTCTTGGTGCTAACCTAAGATAAATTTGACAGACAATATATATTTGAGGTTTATAACAAACTTTTTGAGATCTTAGCCTAGTTTGAAAGTCATTTTTAGAACTCCCGGAAAATACCGCAGCCTGACTTTTAACAAAATTTCAATCCAGGACCGTTAACTTTAATTTGTAGCACATCCATGATCCAAATGTTGCTAACATGTTGAATAATCAGACTATACTAATAAAAACCATTATACCATTGTCAACATAAAGCATTGTAACACATAAACCTTGTGTCAAAAAATGGGAAGTAATTTCCGTCAAGCATTTCACATTTTTCAACTTCTTTTGATCATTTCTACTTTTAATGAAAACAATCATATCCAGTAATTGGTTTTCTTGCTTTCATTTAACATTATTACTCGTTAAAACATTCACAGATTATCATTCAAATAACAGTTAGTATCATTTTTATTATTTTGTTCCTTTTAACAGACATTTCCTTTTCTTTTATGGAATCTGCCTACTTCACACCCACTTCAAAATTGGCCATCAGCTGTAACAATGGTAGTAACCATGTCGGAATCTTTAGAACAGGTAATCTTTACATAATGTTTTAGGTCCAACAGAAAGTCTTCTAATTCCTCAAAGTTTTCAATGAGATTACCTTTTTCTTGAGTTGCAAGAAAGACCTCCAATGGTTCACCGAAACATATCAGTCTATGAATAGCATTTTTTTTTTGGTAGTCATGAATATTTATTCTTGTGAAAATTGATTCCTTCAAAGATTTAACATTAGACTTTAAATTACATGATGGACATTTTATTTTTTCAGCTCTGTCTTGAACTTCCACGTTTTTATCACAAGATGGGCATTTCTTTCGTCCGGTACACTGGACTTGCAAGATTTTTCCAGAAATGCTGCTGGTGTTAGCCACTATTAATTGTTCAGAGATATCATTTAGGTCCTCAATTTCATTTATTTCTGTTTTTTTAGTAGTGGTAAGCTTAAGGCTTATGTTGTTTCTGGATGACAAGTCAAAAAGGATGTATGATTTGTTTTCTCTTATTTGTGTAATTTGGTTTTCCCAAAAAGTAACAATTATCCTGCCTGTATCATCAGCAACGATTGCCTCCCTTTTCAACTTTTTTAATCCGTATACTTCAACCTCTTTTCCCCCAAGGGTGACTGGCGAATAGAAGTATGGTCACCATTAGTCTTGATCCAACCGGCAGTAAAACCCTTGCTAAACTGGGGCGTCCGTTTGGCTGTGCGGGATGTACAAATTTGCAGCCACGTACGGTCAAAATGGGACGTTAAATCCGATGCCTCGTGTAAAGAGAGTGCCACGCTCTTTGCACGTTAAGAACCCTTGAAACAACTCCGAGGGGTCCGTAGGTGACCTGTTGCAAGGCTAAATTTCTGTCCCTATCCAATATACCCTCGTTTCCCGTGACAGTCTAAATTTCTCCGACCTTAATCCCGGAAGCCCCTATTACAGAACCTACCTATTGTATTTATTGTTAATTTGTTCTCGTCCTGAATATGCATGAAATATTGGCCTCTGGACGTTAAGCAACCAACAATCAATAAATCAATCAACCTCTTTCTGTTCTTCAAAGTACCCAAGGACTCTGCCTTTAAAAGTGACTGTAAAAAACCCAAAATCAAACCATTTTAAAACAGATTTTAACAAAGGCTTTTATAAAATATAAATGTATTAACTGCCTTTCTACTTACTCTCCCCAAATGAAAATTGTGAGGGTCATAAAGGGTTACTGTCATGATGAATAATAGTAAAAAACTAGCCAAATAAAGTTGGTCTTAATTTTAGGTGCATGACGATAAAAAATATATATCAGACATTAACTGAAAACGTCTGTTTGATGCAAGGTGGTAAAGTCATTCTTATCACCATGTTAGGTCGCTAATAAAGTTAACTATGGAAAAATTTAGGTAATAAAAATGTTGCTTGGGCTGCATGATAGAAACACAAGATAATGTGTTTTACTATAAGCAATAGGTCAGCTATATTTGGTGTATGGAATGATTGTAAGGTGAACATGTCTGACTGGTAGGAGTCATTTGTCCTTGACCTCATTTTCACGGTTCATTGGTCAATGTTAAGTGTTTGTGTTTTGGTCTCTTTTTCTAATACTATAAGCCATAGTTCAACTATATTGGGTGTATGGAATGATTGTAAGGTGTTCATGTCTGTCTGGCAGGTGTCATTTGTCCTTGACCTCATTTTCATGATTCATTGGTCAATGATAAGTTTTTGTGTTTTGGTCTGTTTTTCTAATACTATAAGCAATAGGTCACTATATTTGGTGTATGGAATGATTGCAAGTTGTACATGTCTGTCTGGCAGGTGTCATTTGTCCCTGACCTCATTTTCATGGTTCATTGGTCAATGTTAAGTTTTCATGGTTTGGTCTTTTTCTTGTATACTATAAGCAATAGGTCAATTATGTTTGGTGTATGGAATGATTGTAAGGTGTACATGTCTGTCTGGCAGGGTTCATCTGACCTTGACCTCATTTTCATGGTTCATTGGTCAGTGTTTAGTTTTCCTGTTTAAATCTGGTTCTTAGATACTATAAGCAATAAGGTCAACTTTATTTCGTGCATGTAATGATTGTAAGGTGTACATGTCTGTCTGGCTTGGTTTATAAGACCTTGACCTCATTTTCATGGATCATTGATAATTTTAAGTTTATGTGATACTTGTGAAACTTTATCTTTAGGACTATCAACATAAAACCAATCATGGTAAGTAAAACAGGCGATACATTTCAGCATGTGCACTCTTGTTGTAATTATTGGTACTAGCTGCTACACCCCTGATTTACATCTAAAATAATTACTCTGAGTACAGACTTACTTGTAGAGATTAAAACATTTTTAGGCCTAGCATCCATTAGATTATGTAGATATATAAAAGCTTAATCCATTTACTGAATCGGAAAGCGTAAATATTTTTAAGATTTTGATGGGCATTTTTTTTTTTTTTTTTTTGATATTCGGTCGGTGATGAATTAATAAACAGCTGTGCCTGAAGCGCATGAATTACTCCTGGATTGGACATATAGAAATTGTTGCTTAAATAAAATTTGAAAAAGGCATTAAATTCAAATGGTTAAAGTCTTGTTACTCCAAAGCAACAAATAAATCAAAACAAGAATGTGTCCATAGCACACGGATGCCCCATTCGCACTATCATTTCTTATGTTCAGTGGACCGTGAAATTGAGGTAAAAAAACTAATTTAGCATTAAAAAATTAGAAAGATCATATCATAGGGAACATGTGTACTAAGTTTCAAGTTGATTGGACTTCAACTTCATCAAAAACTATCTTGACCAACATTTTTAACCTGAAGCGGGACAGACGGACGAACAGACGAACGGACGGGGAAAAAACAATATGCCCCTAACAGTGTGTGAAACCTTTTTTCTTGGAACTCGTCAATTTAGCAAGCAGCTTTTTATTTCAACTCGCCAAATTGAAATCCTACTTGCCAGCTTGGCGAGTTTCATACGTTAATGTATGTAATAAACATTTTTAGAAATAGCTTTATTCTAGCTGAATTAATAAGCATCTTATTTTTCCATGCTGTTCTATTAAATGTCCATTATTAGAATTAAGTTTTATTTACAGTTTATAGGAAATTTACTCTTGATTCAATCTTCAAAATATATTTTAAAATTACACTGAACGGACTGCAATAAATATTGAGAAACTCCAATTTTCATTCTCAAAATGGTTTGTTTTAAGACTTTGCAAAAAGGCCAAAAGTCTATGGGTTTTCTAAATATCTAGCTAAAAATCTGTGAGTTTATTTTAATGTCTGAATACTTACATATATCTTTTTGAAGAACCATGTTATAAAGGAGAAACACTTAGCATCTTTGTCGGAAAACTTGATTTTCTTTTGTGTTAGAGAAATTGCATTAAGCTTTTCAATAATATAGCTAAATACAATTTATCTTTTGTAGAAAAAAGGAAAAGAAAACTCACAACAGCTTTAAAATCATCCTGCAATGAAAAGAAAACAAATAATATGATTGCTATAACTTTAGCATTCCCTTTTTATATCATATAATACACAATAAATTTATGTAATAAAACTAAATTTTTAGCGTACTGAAATTTTGAATTCAAAACTCTTACGGCTAAAATTTTAGCTGCCAAAGAAACGATTCAATTTACACAGCTAACATTTTAGCCATCTTAGCAATTTGAACAAGTTCTTATATTATGTTTAAGTTACATGATATAAATTGCTAAAGTTTTAGTTTAATCTTTTTATAAATTACAATTAATTCAATTGTATATTTGATAAAGTAAAATGTAAACAATTTCACAGATGAGATTTTGTGTATATTTTGTCTTGATTTAGAAAATCACAGGTACGTGTATACAATATTAAAAAGTAGATGTGGTATGAATGCCAATGAGACAACCAAAGTTCAAATAAGTAGGTTTCAAAATAAGCACAAGAACCGTATTTGCTACCATATTCATGAATTGGCTTTAACATGCTGAACATGCTGAATGGTATCATGAACAATACAAATCGGCTTTTGGTGGGATGGTATTGATAAATCTATAAGTATAATTTCACGCTTTTTGACACGGTATTTTCGCCAAATGAATTATGATTATGCCTTTGATATCTTCCGTCTCTTGTATACTGAAATTCATATTTTGTACCAGGCAGTATTGTATATTATATTGTGTGTCCATATATTATATGTCGTTTGTTCTACGGACAATATACAAACCATTAAGATTTAGCCAAGACAAACCTAAAGAAGGTTTCTGACTTTGGACAGGCGAGTGAAGATGTCCAAAAGATATTTGAAAATACGAGAAATTGTAAACTTGCAAATAAACAACAACCGACAATTGATCGAGCTGTTTGAACATATATACCAGCTGAAGAACTTGTACATGAGCATATGGATACCAAATATACTTTGTTTACATTTTCTAATACATACAAAAACTAGCCAAACAAGTCAAATATAAAGAAATACTAACATTTAAGATTCCTGATTTCTCCTCCTGTTCTGGTATGCTTCTTTCTCTTAAATAACATTCGCATTTCTATTTATAAAACACAAATAGTTGATGTTTTGTCATATAACCTTAGATTAACATATAAATTTGCGCCATTTTGTAATCTTTAAAATTCTTTATCTTTCAAACGCTTTGAATAAACGATGAATCTAGAACTTTTCAAACGTTTAGGCGAGTTCAATGTTAAAAGCGCTTTTATGATTTACATCTTGTCTCCCAAATGCTTGAATTCTTTTATGACCTTTATATTGTTTTGTTTTTAAATGGTGTTACATAGTCAACAAAAGAAGAAATTAGAATATATTTCTAATTTCATTTTAACTGCTCTGATATTAACAGATTCTATACCGACATATTTTTGATATTTCAGCTATTCATATTCACCATTCTAGTGTAGATTATACATTTTTAATTCCGAACCTTCCACTTAAGCTTGCCTTCTCATCCGCTTGTTGTATGAAGAATGTCAACTTTTAGAGATTAGTGCAGAATAAAACAAAACAAAAATGATATGCACCATAAAACGATTATTATTGTTATTATTTTTTATTATATTTCTTCCATTAACAAATCAACAACTACTAGTACCTTATATATGATTAAAATAAAGACAAATAGTATTCAATTATGTACTCATCATTTATTAGCATAATAAGTATATAACAATACATATAAACTATGGAATAACATTATCCAGGTCTGCCACCTGTTAACTGTTGTTGTTGTACAGGTAAATTATGGAAAGGGCTGTTTGTAATAGGACCATGGTAAGGTGTAGCATAAGTACATTCTGAAAGCTGGTTTAGTCTTTCATGTCTATATTCAGTACATCTTAAACAAATGCAAACTATTAAAATATGCACTTAATAATAAGCAGGACCTTCTACCATGGACAATTGACCCCAACCCACCCCTTTAGCTTTTAAATAATGTTTAATATTCCAATAGACATATGGAATGAAAAAAACAGTGGGGTAAATTTTCCATGGGGTTCAATTTTCAATAGGGGACGGGGTCAATTTCTCATTTGGGGTTCAATTTACAATAGCGGTATTTTAACCCAAGGATCAATTTTCCACGAGGTTCAGAATACCAGTATGAAGATCATTACACACAAATATTTGTCTTTTATTCAATTCAATAATTGGACAACTTTGATATCCCAGCAGAATGATTAAGTAAAAGGATTATATCTATATATATAGTCCGCCAAAAGTTAAGCACCACCTTTATATAAATGGCAATATTTTTTACTATTGCGAAAAAATTATTTATGTTTGGTGTTATGAATTGCCTTTAACATACACTAAGAAAATTTATTACGACCAAAAAGATTGAACTCCGATAAACCCGTCAACCAGTTTTTTATTAAAGGTCATCTGCACTTTTACAAATACACTGTTTCGATACTTTTAAATCATCTTCCTACTGTACCGCGTACAGGTGAAATTTGACCTTCATCAAGTCATTGTGTAATATGGCAAGGCGTAAGTTGGCAAGCAACTGGCATGTCAAATGTCGGTAGGTGCACGAGGAGCATAGGTAACCATTTCAATGTTAATCACACCGTCATTGCCAAACTTTTACAACGTCATGTTGACAAAGGAACTGTAAATGATAGACCAAGGTCCGGAAGACCCCGTTTAACTACCCGTCGTGATGACAGACTGCTTATTCGTCGTGCTAAAGCCAACCCATTTACTCCTGCCCCGCTGCTTAAGACACCACTGGCCTCCAGGTGGTCGTGTAAGTGTTCGAACATTGGTCCGTCGACTTCATAGAGGCAACCTAAGAGCACGCCGTGTTGTCAAGAGACCTGCCCTAACAGCCGGGCACCGTATAATCAGGTTTCAATGGGCTAATGATCATCCACACTGTAACATGAGAAGCTAGAATAATTCATTGGTCAGATGAGAGTCTGTTTCTGTTACGACCAGTAGAAGGGAGAATACGAGTTTGGCGGGAAAATATAATTGCCTATGACCAAAACAACATTTGCCCAACGACTGCATTCAGAGCAGGTGGTGTTACAGTATGGGGTTGCTTCTCATACCGTTGTAAGCTGGGTATGCATATTCTACAGGGTAACATGAACGGACAGACATACAGGGATTTGGTGCTTAGAAACATTGTAGTCCCTCATTTTGATAATCCCCCTGGTGGATCGCTATCCTTGCCGTGGTCGGGGGGCTTGCGTGTCTCAGTGACCCTGAGAGCTATGCCAGCTGGAGCTTCGTCTCCTGGTAGGGTTACCCATGCTGGACAGGTCGAAGGGTAGAGGCCAGACTAAAGTGATCCGAACATCGTACGAGTTGCCCGATGTTTTAAATAAAATAGGCTCTCCAACCCGTTAGCCGTGGGTTGCTACCCGTGTCGGTGGTTGACGAGATCCTTGCGGATGAGGGCTGTAGCCAGACTCCTTACGGTCAGAAAATACCCGGACGGACGAGACTACAGTTCAATAAGCTGCTTTGGCTCTGATATCATCTAAACGGGAGGTCGGATAGATCCGGTCCGATCAATCGGCTGGTCATGCCGAGCCCTTCAGTTAATCCTCAACAATAAGCTTTCTTGTAACAATTGTCATATACACATGTATTTAAATTAAGCTATTTATATTTCGGATAACTGACGAAGGCGATGGCTCATGGGTCAATCAAGTGGTACGCTTTCTATTTCGCTTGATGGATACGCTCTGCTTGAGTGTACTATTCTTGGAACATCTGGTGCTTTCCGCAGTGGATCTTGGGTGCTAATTTTGGGGAAGAGCTACATTATACTTGGAGCTCTTTTCAGCATTAGCACTTGACCCCAACTCGCCACGGAAACACAGCATCGCCCTTGTAGGCACTCCGAGGTGGGTGGATGACAAGAATGGTGAACTTTTCTCTTTTCTTATGGCACATCAAAACCAATCCTCTAAATCAGCTTTAATACATAAAAAAAGAAAATGTGATGATACAGTGCCCTGTCGGGAAGATGACAGTTGGCCCAGATTTATTGTAATAAAAGGTACAGATGAAAACCAATTTCAAAATATCTCCCTTTGTGATTCACAAACAAATACAAAGCGTTGCTGGTACTGTTAAAAAGTTTCAAAATGAGATCAGGGAATTTGTTGGTTGAATGTTCCAACAAAACTCAATCAACAAATTTGCTTACAATGAAAACAATTACAAACTTTCCTGTTTCTGCCTCTCCTCACAACAGTTTGAACAGCTGTAAGGGATCATTCGAGACAGAAGTCAATACCTTGGTGACCTTACCGTGGAAGAAATCTGTGAGGAACTTTCCAGCCAAGGTGTAACTGATGTTGTTCGATTTCAAATAAAAAAGAATGGAACCATAACCAAATTAAATACATATCTTTTGACCTTTAGAACTCCAACTCCTCCTTCATTGATTACTTTAGGTTGCTTCGGAATCAGAGTTGACAGGTTTATCCCTAACCCAATTCGATGCTTCACTTGTCAAAAGTTTGGTCTTGGAACCAAACAATGTCGTGGTACGCAGAGATGCTTCAAGTGTTCTGACGAAGGACACGAGGGAACAACCTGTAGCTCTGAATCTTCTAAATGCGTAAACTGTGGTGAGTCCCATTTTCATCATCTAGGGACTGCCCTGTTTACGTTAAAGAAAAAATATTATCAAAATTAAAACAGAAAGAAACATCAGTTACCCAGAAGCTAAACAGATAGCTTCTGTTTCAAATGATCTCCTTGTTTCGAACAGACCATCGTACGCCAGCAAAGTTGTCCGCTCATTCAGTCACGAGCATACACAAACTCGCATGACCTGGCCAATTGATGCTGAGACATTTACAATGCTGCCTGTTGAAACAGAACCTAACGATAAAATATTAATTCCAAGAAAACCAGTACTCAGTCAACACAATCTTCCTTACAGAGCTCAATGTCATCATCGGAAAAAAAGGAAAAAAAGAAATCAAATAAAAAAAGATACAGTTAAATCAGACAGTTGGGGCGGTGAATCTGTCTGGGATCTTCCCAGTGACACAGATGATTCTTCCATCTCCAATAGTCCTCCTTCATCTGCATCAAATAAAACTAGTTTATCTTCTGCATCCAGTACAAAGTCTACTAAAGCCCCGTCTCCTCTTCGTTCTCCAAAACAGACGGATGTCCCAAAGAAGCCAGCAAATACATCCTCTCAGAAGTCTTCTGATTCGAGGTCGCGGGGTAGGGGTCGAGGCGGAGTAAAACCAGCTGCGTGTGGTCCTGGAGATCGACGACTCTCCTCACACAACAGATTTTCAACACTTAACGACGAATCAGAAATGGAAATCGAAAGTGTTGCGCCACCCGAAAGATCACAATCTCAGGGTGAGCGAAATAAGAATGCTGGCAAACTCGATAGCATTCGCCCGTCTATTAACAAATCATGACTAATATCATCCAATGGAATTGCCGAGGTCTTAAAATAAATCTTCTCGAGTTAACGCTTCTAGCTCAGTCTTATTTACCTTTTGCATTTTGTCTTCAAGAAACTCATCTAAAAGAAAGTGACAATGTGTCTTTAAAAGGATACAACATGTATAGCACATTTTCTAAGGTAGATGAACGTGCTGCAGGCGGATCATCCATTTTGTGAAGGACAACGTCATTCATAGCACAGTCCAACTCACCACGGATCTGCAGGCAGTTGCTATTCGTTTATCATTAGATAAAACAATTACATTATGTTCTATATATATTCCACCCAATTCAATTATAGATAAAGCTAAACTCAAAACCTCACTGATCAATTACCCTCACCATTTATACTTATGGGCGACTTCAATGCCCACAATCCCTTGTGGGAAGCAAGTCTCATAATGCCAAAGGTAAGATCATTGAGGACTTTGTCTCTCAAGAAGGATTATGCATTTTAATGATGGATCTAATACTTATCTTCATCCTGGAAACGGGTCTTATTCTGCTATTGATATCACTATCTGCGATCCTCTCTTCTTCTGGATTATTCATGGCGTGTTCATGATGATCTATGGAAGTGATCACTTTCAATAGTACTTGAACATCTTTTACTTCTGCCCAACAGAGTACCACGTTGGAAACTTGACAAGGCGGACTGGCCCTTGTTTGAGAATCTCTGTAAAGCGGAACTTCAGTCAAAGATGTTTGAGATTGTACAAGATCCAATTTTAACTTTTAACACAGTTTTAACGTCAATTGCTGACAACTATTCCTAAGACCTCGGCAAATCCAAAACATCCCAGCAAACCATGGTTTGATGACGCTTGTGATCAAGCAATAGATGACCGTAAAAAATCTGAAAGACGGTTCAATCAACAACCAACGACGGAAAACTTGAGTAATTTCCGTATTTTTCGCGCTAAAGCACGGCGGACGTGTAGGCAAGTACGACGAACGTCTTGGAAGAAATTTGTCTCGGGATAACTTCTCGCACTCCGATGACAAAAGTATGGAACATGATACAAAAGATCAAAGGTAAAATTCTGAAGCCACAGTAAAACATTTAAAAATGGCAATGATTTATTAACATCTGAAAAGGATATTGCCAACAAGCTTGGTGAAACTTTTGCGAAATCTTCTTCTTCTAACAACTACAGGAAGATTTTAAAAAGTTAAAAACAAAAAGAAAAATAAAGTTAACTTTTAACACAGTTTTAACGTCAATTGCTGACAGAACTATTCCTAAGACCTCGGCAAATCCAAAACATCCCAGCAAACCATGGTTTGATGACGCTTGTGATCAAGCAATAGATGACCGTAAAAAATCTGAAAGACGGTTCAATCAACAACCAACGACGGAAAACTTGAGTAATTTCCGTATTTTTCGCGCTAAGGCACGGCGGACGTGTAGGCAAGTACGACGAACGTCTTGGAAGAAATTTGTCTCGGGGATAACTTCTCGCACTCCGATGACAAAAGTATGGAACATGATACAAAAGATCAAAGGTAAAATTCTAAAGCCACAGTAAAACATTTAAAAATGGCAATGATTTATTAACATCTGAAAAGGATATTGCCAACAAGCTTGGTGAAACTTTTGCGAAATCTTCTTCTTCTAACAACTACAGGAAGATTTTAAAAAGTTAAAAACAAAAAGAAAAATAAAGTTGAACTTCAAATCAAAAATGGTGAAAATTATAATAAACTCTTTTCTCTTGAAGAACTTAAAACATCTCTGTCAAAGCCCATGATACAGCTTGTGGGCTTGATAATATTCACTACCAACTCTTAAAACACTTGCCAGATTCCCGCTGGAAGCTCTTTTGCAGCTCATGAATAACATCTGGGAATCTGGTGATTTACCATCAATCTGGAAGCTTGCAACCGTCGTGCCTATTCCAAAACCAAGTAAAGATCACACGGATCCTATCAATTATCGACCAATTGCTCTTACCAGTTGTGTCTGTAAAACACTCGAACGGATGGTCAATGATCGCCTTGTTTGGTTCTTGGAATCAAATGGGCTATTAGCCAATATCCAGTGTGGATTCCGACAGGGCCGCAGTACTCTTGATCATCTTGTCCGATTCGAATCATTTGTCCGTAATGGTTTTGCGAAAAATGAACATGTGGTGTCGGTCTTTTCGATCTTGAAAAGGCCTATGACACTACATGGAAGTATGGTATTTTAAAAGATCTTTTGATATGGGGTTGAAAGGCAATATGCCAAATTTTATTTCTAATTTTCTCTAACAGACAATTTAATGTTAGAGTTAATTCAACCATGTCTGATCTGTATGATCAAGAGATGGGTGTCCTTCAGGGAGTATTTTATCTGTCACATTATTTAGTCTTAAAATTAACAGTCTTGTTGAAGTTTTGAAAAGTAATATTGAAGGTTCATTGTATGTTGATGATTTTTAATATGTTACAGAGGCAAAATATGAATAACATTGAACGACAATTACAATTATGTCTTGGAAGAATTGAAAAATGGGCCTCAGAAAATGGTTTTAAATTTTCCTCATCTAAAACGGTTGGGATGCATTTCTGTAACAAAAGGAAATTACATCTTGATCCAGAACTCACTTTATATGGAAACCCAATTAAAATGGTTGATGAAACCAAATTTCTAGGGTTAGTTTTTGATAAAAAATTAACCTTTCTCCCCCATATCAAAATGTTAAAATCAAGATGTTTAAAAGCATTAGATATTTTAAAAGTTGTCGGCAGCACCGATTGGGGTGCTGATCGCAACATTTAACTTAATTTATATAGATCTCTAGTTAGATCAAAACTAGATTATGGCTCTGTAGTGTATGGCTCTGCACGGAAGTCCTACATACAGATTCTCGATGCTGTTCATCACCAGGGTTTGCGTCTCTGTCTTGGCGCCTTTAAAACCTCACCAGTTGAGAGTCTGTATGTAGAGGCTGATGAGTATTCACTTTTTGACAGGCATTTGAAGCTTGGACTTCAATATGCTGTCAAACTAAAAGCCTATTCAGATAATCCTGCCTACAGCTGTGTTTTTAATCCAATTTATGAAGATATTTTTGCAAAACATGAAAATAAAATTCCTCCGTTAGGTATACGTTTAAAACCACATTTAGCTACTTTTGATTTAAAATTTGTTGCTCAAGTTGAAACTTGCCAATGTCCTCCATGGGAACTTCCCAAACCAAAAATGATATTTGATCTCCGTAAACACAATAAAAATGAAACAAATCCTCTTTTAATTCAGCAACACTATGCTGAAATTAAAGCCAATTATTCAGATTTTTCAACTGTCTATACTGATGGATCAAAGATGGTGACAGAGTTGCATCTGCTGCTGTCTTCAGGGACAGAGCTGCAACTCTCCGTTTGCCATCTGCTGCATCCATCTTTACTGCTGAAGCAGAAGCAATAATTTTGGCTTTGAAATTTATTGCCTCTTCAGATAGATCCAAATTTATTATATGTTCTGATTCACTTTCATGCTTACAAGCTATACAAAATACTAAAATTAAAAACCCAACAATTCTCAAAATTTTATATGTAATGAGGAATTTAAAAATTCTTCTTAAAGAAATAATATTTCTATGGGTGCCGAGTCATGTTGGAATCCATGGAAACACAGCTGTAGACCTTGAGGCAAAGAATGCCCTGGGTGACACTTTATCTAACTGTGATATACCATATACCGATTTTAAATCTAATATTAGAGAATATATTTTTAATATTTTGAAAAATGAATGGAGTAAGAGAGATGGTAACAAATTACATGAAATTAAACCTAATTTAGGTAAACCTTTTAATAATTTAATGTGCAGAAAAGATCAGTGTGTTATTTCCAGATGCCGAATTGGTCATACTAGAGTGACACACGAGTATCTTTTAAAAAATGAAGAAGAACCACAATGTGTACCTTGCAACTGCAAGTATACTATTAAACATGTTTTAATTAATTGTATTGACCTTGCTGATATTCGTAAGAAGCATTTCAATGTCAATAATATGTATGATTTATTTAATAATGTTCCATTTACAAATATTGTTTCATTCTTAAAAGAAATTGGAATATATTATAAAATATAAAAAATGTTGTTATATTTAAAACGATTTTAATTTTTATCACATTATCTTAGTGTTGATTTTTATTTGTAAATAATCTATTTGCTTTAGTCTAGAATTTTAGTTTATTGAAAGACCTTTTGTCTGATTTTAAAAATATACCTTAAACTGTTATAATATTCGAATTAGCTCTCGCCGCGATATAGCCTTTCTGTGCTAATGCGGCGTAAAGCAAACAACAATCAATCAATCAATCATTTTGATAATCACCTACTTGCGTCAAGACCCTTGTACATGGACGACAACGCTAGACCACACAGGGCAAGGATTGTAACCGAGTACAAAGAGCAAGAAGCCATTGACACTATCTTTTGGCCTTCCATGTCTCCAGACATGAACCCTGTCGAACATGTCTGGGATGCCATTGGCAGAAATCTCAATCGCAGAGATCCACCTTTGCAAAATCTTGGCGATTTAAGAGTGGCAATTGTTGATGAATGGAATAGATTTCCTCATCTAAAGTTCAGAAGGCTTGTACAGAGTATGAGACGCCGTGTTATGGAACTGTACCAGAAGAGAGGTGGTTACACATCCTATTGACTCAAATATTGACATTAAATTTGCCAAACATACCAAAGATTATTTGTAGAGAATTTTAATGATATTGGCTGATTAATTGTTGTAAAAAAATAAAATCACAGTGAAACTCAAATTCCGTTTCTGATTTGTGTAATTTGCACTATTTCTATGAACACAAAATTTAAATGCATAGAACCTGCATAAGTGACCAAACTTAAGTTATGGTTTGCTTATGGTATATGTTAGCAAAATTGCTATTTGAATGTTTTCTCTTTTTCGAGGAATAACTGATTTTTATAAAATGAAAAAAATTTCGATGTAATAAACATAGGTGGTGCTTAACTTTTGGCGGAATGTATATATATTATTGTAAAAATCAGAGTAGACACATTGTTCATGTTAAGAAAAATAAATTAAAAGATACACGAAAAACCATGCATGAATATTTTGACATTAATGATGCCAAAGAGAATCCACAAATTCTGAATGTTCA
>CM029607.1:2224738-2444234 GCA_017311375.1 Mytilus coruscus
TTGATTGTTGACTGCTGGTAAATAAAGAACACAAATGTACTATAATTTAACCCTTGCCTTTGAGTACAAAGAGAAAGTTTAAGTACAGTGTTTTATTTATGCCCCATCTTTAATTTGTATTCAATATAATTGCCGTAGATCTATTAAAAAAAACAAATATGCTATTGATTTATAACATGATAGATAGATGAAAACTTGACAAGCAATAACAATAATTATGCATGGTTTGAAAGCAATATTTAATAAAGGCCATTTTGCTAGAAAAATTGAATTCATTGCATTTTCCTATTATCTAGAAACCTAAAATTATCAGATGGAAAGAAACTTTGAAAAAACAAAAATGATCAGCAAGACGAGATCTGCAAATTTTTAGTTCAGCATAGATGAAATTGTCAGTTGACTTCTTATATTAAAGAGTGATTGCCCTAAAATGAAGATTATTTGAACTTTTTTTAGTTTTGAGCTTAAACTAAAGAAAAATGAGAGAAATTGTTAACAGAAAAAAATATAAGCAATACAAGATCATCAAAAAAATTCTAAAAGGTCTTACCTCAAGAAAACGATACATTTTGAAGCATAACAACAATTTACAAAAATACTTATTAAATATTTAACAGTTCAACCTTTAGAAGTAGTAAATAAGCAGCCTGGTGAATCTCATTCAAAGTTTGTACGATCACGGAAAATAATTGAATTAAATTGGATTAAAAAATTACAGACAGTCTACCCTCTCGGTCTTAATGATAATATCATGGGAATTGGTAATATATCAAGAACCGATTCTGTTAACATTTTGGATATAGTTTCTAAAACTGTTCGTAAAACCGTTCTCATGGTCGTAGAAAAATCGCAATCAAAGAAAATTTCGGACCAATCATACCAATATTTCGGACCTAATTTCTATTTCAAAAACAACGGCAGACATTATCTGTTAACAAAGCTCTGTTCATTACCGGTTAATAAGTTAAATAAAATTTTAGAGGATTGCAACACAATTTCATATAGCAGTCCTAAGTATGAAATCGTTCAAATTATAATGGCATATTGTTATTCTAAACTGTTTCCCAAAATTGATCGCCCTGAAGATCATAAAAAACATTTTATTAAAATAAAGTATGTCAATAAAGGTTTTGATTTTATAAATATTGCCGGTATTTTTAACGACCATTCTGTTAAAGAACAAATTCCTGGATATTTTGATAATACTGAGCTCCCTCTTATTTGTTATATTTACAAGAAATCTACCCGGAAATATGTGTTTAATTATAGCCAATTGTGTAAAGATGTTAATATCAGTGAAAATACACCTACTTCATGTAATTGCAGTAATTCCGAATACATTTATGGACCCATTTCCCATGTTATAACAGGAGATCTTAACATCGTTCAAGACCGAGAGTTAAAATCATTCCTCAGTAAAGGACCTAAATATCGTCCCCCGTCAATCATTAATTGGAATGAGTGTCGTAATATCATCCACGACTCACCCGTACTTACTGTTTAAAATGGATAAAACGGGAAAAAGCTGACAAAAATCTTTGGACTCTTTTTTAATTCAGTAATGAACATAGTTGATATACGTAATCAACATTTTAAAGAACATTTTACTCTTAACAACAACCATAATAAACCTATTTCTCGTATCAAACATAAACTTAAAGAACTAGCCAAGGAATTTGTTTTGTCCCGGCCGATAAAGCTGCTAATAATATCATTATTGTTTGACGTAAATTTTACATTGAGGTTCTGAAAAAAAATCACCAATTCACCAACATTCCAACCGACTCCATTTTCAGAAAACGACATCTGTAACAAACATAAACTTTTAGCTACCTCTTTACAAGCAGAACCAAATACAATGAAAGTCCCAACTATGTACTGGCTTCCGAAGCTACATAAAACACCTTACAAATATAGATTTATTTCGTCTTCAAGCCATTGTTCCACTACTAAATTGTCTATTCTTCTTACCAGTTCACTTGGTACAATCAAAAACCTGATAATAAATTGTTCAAATAAGGCCTTTGAAAATAGTGGAATTAATTACTTTTGGAGTGTCAAAACTCGTTGGAAGTACTTGATAAATTGCATGCTTATATTGGTGATTTTGAATCTGTTCAAAGTTTTGATTTTTCTACCCTGTATACCACATTGCCTCACATTCTCATTAAGAAAAATTCACACACCTAATTAAATGGGCATTTAAAAGTCAGAATGTGAATACATATGTTCTAACTCTTTTAGGTCATTTTTTAGTAGCAATAAACAAAAGAACTATGTCAACTGGACATGCTTTGATACTATATCTGCCCTTGAATTTTTACTAGATAATATTTTTGTTCGCTTTGGAGATTCCGTATATCGTCAGGTTATCGGAATTCCAATGGGGACTAACTGTGCACCACTTATTGCGGACCTGTTTTTGTATTGCTATGAGTTACAATTTATGACTAAAATCAGCAAAGACCCATCGAAACAACATCTGATACAAAAATTTAATAATACTTTTAGATATTTGGATGATATATTGGCTCTCAATAATGACGACTTCAGTATGTATACTAAAGAAATTTATCCTGTTGAACTTACTTTAAATAAAGCTAATACTAACAATGACCACTGCCCTTTCCTCGATCTTGATATCTATATCATTAACGGAAAGCTTAATACAAAATTTATGATAAAAGAGATGATTTTTCATTTCCTATCGTTAATTATCCATTTTAGATGGTGACGTTCCTTGTCACCATCTTACGGTGTTTATATATCTCAACTTGTACGATTCGCTCGTGTATGTAACAACGTTTCAGATTTTAACGAAAGAAATTTATGTATTACAGAAAATTATTACACCAGGGTTTTCGATATCACAAACTAGTCAAAACATTTACTAAATTTTATCATCGGTACAAGGACATCATTCGTAAATATAGCTCAACATGCAGACTTCTTATACGTTCAGGTATTTCACATCCAATCTTTTATGGTAATATTCTTTATAAAGCACTAAAATGTCAGTATTCACCTCAGAAGCTAACAAAACCTTTAAATAGACTTATTAAGAAGGGATATAGTTACGATACTGTTGTCAGGTCATTAAAGATTGCATATTTTGGCTTTAATATTGATTCACTTATAGGGTCTTTGCATCGGAACTAAACACATTTATTTAAAACCAGTTGTTGGCATGACACGGGTTATGCTCTTCTCATATATTTTATGATGGTATGATACTAAACCCTAACGGGAGGGATTGTGCCTGATATTCATATGATGAAGACATAATCTTTCAATCAGTTTAATTGAGGTCTGGAGCTGGCATGTCAGTTAACTGCTAGTAGTCTGTTGTTATTTATGTATTATTGTCATTTTGTTTATTTTCTTTGTTACATCTTCTGACATCGGACTCGGACTTCTCTTTAACTGACTTTTAATGTGCGTATTGTTATGCGTTTACTTTTCTACATTGGCTAGAGGTATAGGGGAGGTTGAGATCTCATAAACATGTTTAACCCGCCGCATTTTTGCGCCTGTCCCAAGTCAGGAGCCTCTGGCCTTTGTTAGTCTTGTATTATTTTACTTTTAGTTTCTTGTGTATAATTTGAGTTTAGTATGACGTCCATTATCACTGAACTAGTATATATATTTGTTTAGGGGCCAGCTTAAGGACGCCTCCGGGTGCGGGAATTTCTCGCTGCATTGAAGACCTATTGGTGACCTTCTGTTGTTGTCTGTTCTGTGGTTGGGTTGTTGTCTCTTTGACACATTCCCATTTCCATTCTCAATTTTATTTAAAAGTCAGAATGTGAATACATATGTTCTAACTCTTTTAGGTCATTTTTAGTAGCAATAAACAAAAGAAATATGTCAATTGGACATGCTTTGATACTATATCTGCCCTTGAATTTTACTAGATAATATTTTTGTTCGCTTTGGGGATTCCGTATATCGTCAGGTTATCGGAATTCCAATGGGGACTAACTGTGCACCACTTATTGCGGACCTGTTTTGTATTGCTATGAATTACAATTTATGACTAAAATCAGCAAAGACCCATCGAAACAACATCTGATACAAAATTTAATAATACTTTTAGATATTTGGATGATATATTGGCTCTCAATAATGACGACTTCAGTATGTATACTAAAGAAATTTATCCTGTTGAACTTACTTCAAATAAAGCTAATACTAACAATAACCACTGCCCTTTCCTCGATCTTGATATCTATATCATTAACGGAAAGCTTAATACAAAAATTTATGATAAAAGAGATGATTTTCATTTCCTATCGTTAATTATCCATTTTTAGATGGTGACGTTCCTTGTCACCATCTTACGGTGTTTATATATCTCAACTTGTACGGTTCGCTCGTGTATGTAACAACGTTTCAGATTTTAACGAAAGAAATTTATGTATTACTGAAAATTATTACACCAGTGTTTTCGATATCACAAACTAGTCAAAACATTTACTAAATTTTTATCATCGGTACAAGGACATCATTCGTAAATATAGCTCAACATGCAGACTTCTTATACGTTCAGGTATTTCACATCCAATCTTTTATGGTAATATTCTTTATAAAGCACTTAAATGTCAGTATTCACCTCAGAAGCTAACAAAACCTTTAAATAGACTTATTAAGAAGGGATATAGTTACGATACTGTTGTCAGGTCATTAAAGATTGCATATTTTGGCTTTAATATTGATTCACTTATAGGGTCTTTGCATCGGAACTAAACACATTTATTCTAAATCCAGTAATTGGCATGATACGGGTTATGTTCTTCATATATATTTTATGATGGTATGATACTAAACCCCTAACGGGAGGGATTGTACTTGATTTTCATATGATGAAGACATAATCTTTCAATCAGTTTAATTGAGGTCTGGAGCTGGCATGTCAGTTAACTGCTAGTAGTCTGTTGTTATTTATGTATTATTGTCATTTTGTTTATTTTCTTTTGTTACATCTTCTGACATCGGACTCGGACTTCTCTTTAACTGACTTTTAATGTGCGTATTGTTATGCGTTTACTTTTCTACATTGGCTAGAGGTATAGGGGGAGGGTTGAGATCTCATAAACATGTTTAACCCCGCCGCATTTTGCGCCTGTCCCAAGTCAGGAGCCTCTGGCCTTTGTTAGTCTTGTATTATTTTTACTTTTAGTTTCTTGTGTATAATATGAGTCTAGTATGACGTCCATTATCACTGAACTAATATATATGTTTGTTTAGGGGCCAGCTTAAGGACGCCTACGGGTGCGGGAATTTCTCGCTGCATTGAAGACCTATTGGTGACCTTCTGTTGTTGTCTGTTCTGTGGTCGGGTTGTTGTCTCTTTGACACATTCCCCATTTCCATTCTCAATTGTATTATGACACAAATTAATACTGATCTGAGGGTTACACTCAGAAACTGAAAACTAGTTAGTTCAAAACATATATTAACTCAATAAAAATGTTTATAAAAATGTATAAAATGTTTGAATTTCTCAATGAAAATTCACAAGATGATCAGGTAGAAAGTTTATACCTATAGGTTGCATTTCTGTATGTTTGTAAAAACACTGCTTATGTTGTCAAAAATAAAATAAAATACCTTCCTACCTAACCACCCCTACAAGCATGGGTACGAAACATCAACCAGATTTTTCTAAGGGTGGCTCTATTGTCTGTAGACAAGACATGAAAGGCTTTCCATGTACAATTTTGATTAAAAAAACTTTGAAGTGGGTGTTCAATGAATGTATATTAATATCTAATTTTAAAGTTCTTGTGTTTTCAAGGAGAAAAAATAAAGAAACAAATGTTAACCTTCCATTTACAGAACAAGTATTGTTCCAGTCCCTATAGTAATAATTACTTTTATTGTCAAATTTTAAACTACACATGTATGCTAATTTAGCTTTTTTCTGATTTTTTTCTCAAAAAATTTCAAATGAAAATAAATAGTAAGTCTTCTTATGTAAATTAGTCTTGGTCCAGTGACTGAATTAATGAACAAATTTTCAATATTGAATTTTTTACTTACGTCACTCATACTTTTCAATTACCTAGTCATTTAATAATACCACAGTAATCTCTTATCTTCAATGTAATTCTATTCTTACTGTAAGAATTTTATTGGACTTTATAGTATTTTCACAAATGTTTGGGTTTTTAATACAAAATAAAATACTGTAATACATGTACTTATTTCTTCATTGACTAACTTCTTACAGTATTGACAAATGTGATCCAACAAAAGACTCCGGGCGTTTCCAGAATTACTTGTATAGGACACATGGATGGCAGTTATTAGTCTCCTACCAGCAAAGCCGAAGGGGACTATAGGTTTGCACTCTCATGAATCTGTCTGTCCTTCCGTCACAAATCTACAATGTTGGAGAGTGTCCGTTGTTGAATATGCACACAGACCAAGGTTAGCGACACAGGCTCTTTAGAGCCTCTAGTTTTTCTCACCACAAATATTGTCGTAAATGTAAAATATTTAAAATTGTCCTTTAGAGTGTGTTTTCTTTAATCTTCCATCTGAATGGATTTTGTTTTGAATTATTGATTGTTGACTGCTGGTAAATAAAGAACACAAATGTACTATAATTTAACCCTTGCCTTTGAGTACAAAGAGAAAGTTTAAGTACAGTGTTTTATTTATGCCCCATCTTTAATTTGTATTCAATATAATTGCCGTAGATCTATTTAAAAAAAACAAATATGCTATTGATTTATAACATGATAGATAGATGAAAACTTGACAAGCAATAACAATAATTATGCATGGTTTGAAAGCAATATTTAATAAAGGCCATTTTGCTAGAAAAATTGAATTCATTGCATTTGCCTATTATCTAGAAACCTAAAATTATCAGATGGAAAGAAACTTTAAAAAACAAAAATGATCAGCAAGACGAGATCTGCAAATTAATAGTTCAGCATAGATGAAATTGTCAGTTGACTTCTTATATTAAAGAGTGATTGCCCTAAAATGAAGATTATTTGAACTTTTTTAGTTTTGAGCTTAAACTAAAGAAAAATGAGAGAAATTGTTAACAGAAAAAAATATAAGCAATACAAGATCATCATTTCTGTAAATATCGACAATGTAATTTCCCATAGGAACTCCTTTTATGGCTAAAACTGTACCACTTTTACTATGAAGTTTTGAAAAAATATATCCTAGAATAGAAAATTCATATGCACTACTATTTTTTTCAAAGGTCAAAATATAGGGCTGTGCGGCATATTTTCAATGTGCCCCTAACTTCTAATAGCTTAAACTTCACTAAAAATATGTACTACCCCTACCTTGACTTTGGGTTTTCTACAGATTTCAATTTGACCACTATGCATATGCATATTTACTGGTAACATTCCCAAGTTATGTCTCTACGAGATGAACATAGAGATCATATCTGGGAACCAGAACGTAAACAAAATTAATTATCTATGAATATTATACATCTCCCCAAAGGAGGCGTGGATTGAAACGGCTGTATTTACAAAGTGCAACCTATAAGTATTGATTTTATTGATTGATTGATTGTTGTTTGCTTTACGCCGCATTAGCACAGAAAGGCTATATCGCGGCGAGAGCTAATTCGAATATTATAACAGTTTAAGGTATATTTTTAAAATCAGACAAAAGGTCTTTCAATAAACTAAAATTCTAGACTAAAGCAAATAGATTATTTACAAATAAAATCAACACTAAGATAATGTGATAAAATTAAAATCGTTTTAAATATAACAACATTTTTATATTTTCTAATATATTCCAATTTCTTTTAAGAATGAAACAATATTTGTAAATGGAACATTATTAAATAAATCATACATATTATTGACATTGAAATGCTTCTTACGAATATCAGCAAAGTCAATACAATTAATTAAAACATGTTTAATAGTATACTTGCAGTTGCAAGGTACACATTGTGGTTCTTCATTTTTAAAAGATACTCGTGTGTCACTCCAGTATGACCAATTCGGCATCTGGAAATAACACACTGATCGTTTCTGCACATTAAATTATTAAAAGGTTTACCTAAATTAGGTTTAATTTCATGTAATTTGTTACCATCTCTCTTACTCCTGAATTTTTCAAAATATTAAAACATATTCTCTAATATTAGATTTAAAATCGGTATATGGTATATCACAGTTAGATAAAGTGTCACCCAGGGCATTCTTTGCCTCAAGGTCTACAGCTGTGTTTCCATGGATTCCAACATGACTCGGCACCCATAGAAATATTATTTCTTTAAGAAGAATTTTAAATTCCTCATTACATATAAAATTTTGAGAATTGTTGGGTTTTAATTTTAGTATTTTGTATAGCTTGTAAGCATGAAAGTGAATCAGAACATATAATAAATTTGGATCTATCTAGAAGAAGCAATAAATTTCAAAGCCAAAATTATTGCTTCTGCTTCAGCAGTAAAGATGGATCCAGCAGATGGCAAACGGAGAGTTGCAGCTCTGTCCCTGAAGACAGCAGCAGATGCAACTCTGTCACCATCTTTGATCCATCAGTATAGACAGTTGAAAATCTGAATAATTGGCTTTAATTTCAGCATAGTGTTGCTGAATTAAAGAGGATTTGTTTCATTTTATTGTGTTTACGGAGATCAAATATCATTTTGGTTTGGGAAGTTCCCATGGAGGACATTTGCAAGTTTCAACTTGAGCAACAGATTTTAAATCAAAAGTAGCTAAATGTGGTTTTAAACGTATACCTAACGGAGGAATTTTATTTTCATGTTTTGCAAAAATATCTTCATAAATTGGATTAAAAACATAGCTGTAGGCAGGATTATCTGAATAGGCTTTTAGTTTGACAGCATATTGAAGTCCAAGCTTCAAACGTCTGTCAAAAAGTGAATGCTCATCAGCCTCTACATACAGACTCTCAACTGGTGAGGTTTTAAAGGCGCCAAGACAGAGACGCAAACCCTGGTGATGCACAGCATCGAGAATCTATATGTAGGACTTCCGTGCACAGCCATACACTATAGAGCCATAATCTAGTTTGGATCTAACTAGAGATCTATATAAATTAAGTAAATGTTGCGATCAGCACCCCAATCAGTGCTGCCGACAACTTTAAAATATCTAATACTTTTAAACATCTTGATTTTAACATTTTGATATGGGGGAGAAAGGTTAATTTTTTATCAAAAACTAACCCTAGAAATTTGGTTTCATCAACCATTTTAATTGGGTTTCCATATAAAGTGAATTCTGGATCAAGATGTAATTTCCTTTTGTTACAGAAATGCATCCCAACCGTTTTAGATGAGGAAAATTTAAAACCATTCTCCGAGGCCCATTTTTCAATTCTTCCAAGACATAATTGTAATTGTCGTTCAATGTTATTCATATTTTTGCCTCTGTAACATATTAAAAAATCATCAACATACAATGAACCTTCAATATTACTTTTCAAAACTTCAACAAGACTGTTAATTTTAAGACTAAATAACGTCACAGATAAAATACTCCCCTGAGGGACACCCATCTCTTGATCATACAGATCAGACATGGTTGAATTAACTCTAACATTAAATTGTCTGTTAGAGAGAAAATTAGAAATAAAATTTGGCATATTGCCTTTCAACCCCATATCAAAAGATCTTTTAAAATACCATACTTCCATGTAGTGTCATAGGCCTTTTCAAGATCGAAAAAGACCAACACCACATGTTCATTTTTCGCAAAACCATTACGGACAAATGATTCGAATCGAACAAGATGATCAAGAGTACTGCGGCCCTGTCGAAATCCACACTGGATATTGGCTAATAGCCCATTTGATTCCAAGAACCAAACAAGGCGATCATTGACCGTCCGTTCGAGTGTTTTACAGACACAACTGGTAAGAGCAATTGGTCGATAATTGATAGGATCCGTGTGATCTTTACTTGGTTTTGGAATAGGCACGACGGTTGCAAGCTTCCAGATTGATGGTAAATCACCAGATTCCCAGATGTTATTCATGAGCTGCAAAAGAGCTTCCAGCGGGGAATCTGGCAAGTGTTTTAAGAGTTGGTAGTGAATATTATCAGGCCCACAAGCTGTATCATGGGCTTTTGACAGAGATGTTTTAAGTTCTTCAAGAGAAAAGAGTTTATTATAATTTTCACCATTTTTGATTTGAAGTTCAACTTTATTTTTCTTTTGTTTTTAACTTTTTAAAATCTTCCTGTAGTTGTTAGAAGAAGATTTCGGAAAAGTTTCACCAAGCTTGTTGGCAATATCCTTTTCAGATGTTAATAAATCATTGCCATTTTGTAAATGTTTTACTGTGGCTTTAGAATTTTACCTTTGATCTTTGTATCATGTTCCATACTTTTGTCATCGGAGTGCGAGAAGTTATCCCGAGACAAATTTCTTCCAAGACGTTCGTCGTGCTTGCCTACACGTCCGCCGTGCCTTAGCGCGAAAAATACGGAAATTACTCAAGTTTTCCGTTGTTGGTTGTTGATTGAACCGTCTTTCAGATTTTTACGGTCATCTATTGCTTGATCACAAGCGTCATCAAACCATGTTTGCTGGGATGAACACGCCATGAATAATCCAGAAGAAGAGAGGATCGCAGATAGTGATATCAATAGCAGAATAAGACCCGTTTCCAGGATGAAGATAAGTATTAGGTCCATCATTAAAAATGCATAATCCTTCTTGAGAGACAAAGTCCTCAATAATCATACCTTTGGCATTATGAGACTTGCTTCCCCACAAGGGATTGTGGGCATTGAAGTCGCCCATAAGTATAAATGGTGAGGGTAATTGATCAGTGAGGTTTTGGAGTTTAGCTTTATCTATAATTGAATTGGGTGGAATATATATAGAACATAATGTAATTGTTTTATCTAATGATAAACGAATTCCAACTGCCTGCAGATCCGTGGTGAGTTGGACTGTGCTATGATTGACGTTGTCCTTCACAAAAATGGATGATCCGCCTGCAGCACGTTCATCTACCTTAGAAAATGTGCTATACATGTTGTATCCTTTTAAAGATACATTGTCACTTTCTTTTAGATGAGTTTCTTGAAGACAAAATGCAATAGGTAAATAAGACTGAACTAGAAGTGTTAACTCGAGAAGATTTATTTTAAGACCTCGGCAATTCCATTGGATGATATTAGTCATGATTTGTTAATAGACGGGCGAATGCTATCGAGTTTGCCAGCATTCTTATTTCGCTCACCCTGAGATTGTGATCTTTCGGGTGGCGCAACACTTTCGATTTCCATTTCTGATTCGTCGTTAAGTGTTGAAAATCTGTTGTGTGACGAGAGTCGTCGATCTCCAGGACCACACGCAGCTGGTTTTACTCCGCCTCGACCCCTACCCCGCGACCTTGAATCAGAAGACTTCTGAGAGGATGTATTTGCTGGCTTCTTTGGGACATCCGTCTGTTTTGGAGAACGAAGAGGAGACTGGGCTTTAGTAGACTTTGTACTGGATGCAGAAGATAAACTAGTTTTATTTGATGCAGATGAAGGAGGACTATTGGAGATGGAAGAATCATCTATGTCACTGGGAAGATCCCAGACAGATTCACCGCCCCAACTGTCTGATTTAACTGTATCTTTTTTATTTGATTTCTTTTTTTCATTTTTTTTCCGATGATGACATTGAGCTCTGTAAGGAAGATTGTGTTGACTGAGTACTGGTTTTAGAAGGTTTTGGTTTTCTTGGAATTGATATTTTATCGTTAGGTTCTGTTTCAACAGGCAGCATTGTAAATGTCTCAGCATCAATTGGCCAGGTCATGCGAGTTTGTGTATGCTCGTGACTGAATGAGCGGACAACTTTGCTGGCGTACGATGGTCTGTTCGAAACAAGGAGATCATTCGAAACAGAAGCTATCTGTTTAGCTTCTGGGTAACTGATGTTTCTTTCTGTTTTAATTTTGATAATATTTTTTTCTTTAACGTAAACAGGGCAGTCCCTAGATGATGAAAAATGGGACTCACCACAGTTTACACATTTAGAAGATTCAGAGCTACAGGTTGTTCCCTCGTCCTTCGTCAGAACACTTGAAGCATCTCTGCGTACCACGACATTGTTTGGTTCCATGACCAAACTTTTGACAAGTGAAGCATCGAATTGGGTTAGGGATAAACCTGTCAACTCTGATTCCGAAGCAACCTAAAGTAATCGATGAAGGAGGAGTTGGGGTTCTAAAGGTCAAAAGATATGTATTTAATTTGGTTATAGTTCCATTCTTTTTTATTTGAAATCTAACAACATCAGTTACACCTTGGCTGGAAAGTTCCTCACAGATTTCTTCCACGGTAAGGTCACCAAGGTATTGACTTCTGTCTCGAATGATCCCTTACAGCTGTTCAAACTGTTGTGAGGAGAGGCAGAAACAGGAAAGTTTGTAATTGTTTTCATTGTAAGCAAATTTGTTGATTGAGTTTTGTTGGAACATTCAACCAACAAATTCCTGATCTCATTTTGAAACTTTTTAACAGTACCAGCAACGCTTTGTATTTGTTTGTGAATCACAAAGGAGATATTTTTGAAATTGGTTTTCATCTGTACCTTTTATTACAATAAATCTGGGCCAACTGTCATCTTCCCGACAGGGCACTGTATCATCACATTTTCATTTTTTTTTGTATTAAAGCTGATTTAGAGGGTTGGTTTTGATGTGCCATAAGAAAAGAGAAAGGTTCACCATTCTTGTCATCCACCCACCTCGGAGTGCCTACAAGGGCGATGCTGTGTTTCCGTGGCGAGCCGGGGTCAAGTCCTAATGCTGAAAAAGAGCTCCAAGTATAATGCAGCTCTTCCGCAAAATTAGCACCCAAGATCCACTGCGGAAAGCACCAGATGTTCCAAGAATAGTATACTCAAGCAGAGCGTATCCATCAAGCGAAATAGAAAGCATACCACTTGATTGACCCATGAGCCATCGCCTTCGTCAGTTATCCGAAATATAAATAGCTTAATTTAAATACATGTGTATATGACAATTGTTACAAGAAAGCTTATTGTTGAGGATTAACTGAAGGGCTCGGCATGACCAGCCGATTGATCGGACCGGGTCCATCCGACCTCCCGTTTAGATGATATCAGAGCCAAAGCAGCTTATTGAACTGTAGTCTCGTCCGTCCGGGTATTTTCTGACCGTAAGGAGTCTGGCTTCAGCCCTCATCCGCAAGGATCTCGTCAACCACCGACACGGGTAGCAACCCACGGCTAACGGGTTGGAGAGCCTATTTTATTTAAAACATCGGGCAACTCGTACGATGTTCGGATCACTTTAGTCTGGCCTCTACCCTTCGACCTGTCCAGCATGGGTAACCCTACCAGGAGACGAAGCTCCAGCTGGCATAGCTCTCAGGGTCACTGAGACACGCAAGCCCCCGACCACGGCAAGGATAGCGATCCACCAGGGGGAGTATTGATTTTTGCGTTAAAAATATAAATCTTCATTACAGAAAAGAAAGAACCAAACATTATCATCAGAAGACAAGAATATAAGCCAGCACAACAATTATGTAGAACCAAGAAATAGTCTGATACAGGAGATGCTTGAGGAAACACAAGGGGTTAATGTTCCTTCTCTTGTTCTATATAGATTAGACAGTTGGTTTCCTGTTTGAATGGATTTACACTAGTCATTTTTGGGGCTCTTTATACCTTGCCGTTCGGTGTGAGCCAAGGCTCCGTGTTGAAGATCGTACTTTGACCTATAATGGTTTACTTTACACATTGTGACTTGGATGGAGAATTGTCTCATTAGCACTCATACCACATCTTCTTATATCTATCATCCCATATGTTACACATAATATTTAATGTAGTATTTATTAACCAGTAAGTTGTTATCAGTATCATACATGTTATATGCATTTTAATATATGGAAAAAATTATTAATCACTCATAACAAAATGTAATTCCAAGTATTAGTCATATAAACGTGATAAATTCATGAAGTAAATAATATTTTGTTCAACATGAAAAGTCAGATCAGGAACCCCGTGGATTAAAAACAGAGACTGAAATAGAACCATCAGGAATTGTTCGAACGTCTGTTCATGTAGACCATGCTATAATAATAACTACGTTCAAGCAATTAAATCAGAGACAGCTTCTAAAAGTAATCAAATGGTATCCTTATTTGATAAAGTTCACGAAAAGACTGACAACGTCATGAGTATTTTGTTCCGTAATGCATACGTTAATGCTTAAGACAATCTTCCACTGGATAATTTTCAGTCAGTAAAAGATTTCATTAAGTTAAATGGTGCCATTTTCACTTTAAAATTGTATCAAGAGAACAATACCTGCTCCAAATTCGTTCAGACAATTTCAGAAATAGAAAAAGAGGTGAAGTCCGACAAAAATTAAGTCACGCCGTAGGAATTATGAACGACGAGTGAACTGACCCGTCTAAACAAACAAAATGTATTTGTACTTATACCTCAAAGCCGGTGAATTGAAAATTAGTTACACACAACTATTGAACTTGTTTTTTGATACCGCCGTTTCTAACTGCACATATAGTTGCCTATTTGAAGTCATTTTGAGTAGACTTGTCTAAAATTTTCGACTTGTGGGTTGATTATGATGGGGTATCTCAGCTTTACAAAGACACTTGTCCTTTCTTAGTAAAGGTTAATTGTGTAGCTCATCATTTATCATTAGCGTGTGTCGACAAGAAATTCCTGGCATTTAATTTTTGGAAAGCATCATTAGTACTGAACTACGCGCAAGGACACTTATAATAGAGGATCTATTGTTAAAACTGCTTGACATTCACAAAGTCCGCTGGTTTTCTATGGGTTATGCTTCAGACAATCTCAACCGTTCTATCGTTTCAATAGTAAATATGTTAGGTGACCAGAATGAGTGACATCCATGCAAGTTCTCTACACAACAATATGGCAACATGCGAGTTTCTTTTTTCATGCTCTACTTTTTATCTGACCTGTTTGACAAGATACACCAGCTAAGTAAATCGCTTCAGAAATGTGAAAAAATTCAGATTATTTAACCGAGCATCCTTCATTCAGACCATTATGTGTTGAATTTCTCTTGAGGTCTACTCTATATAAGCCCGTGCCGAAACCTGACAAGCCTCTGTATTCAAAAGTGATATAAGTCAATCGATTTAAACGCGAAAAACAAGTTTGCAACAGACTCTGTTGTAAAATATTTTATACGACTCGGATACATATTTTTGACAGAACAGGTCAGGTGTTTAATACATAAATGATGTCGCGCTTACGCAACAGTGACAATGATGCCAATTACCATGAAATATTGAAATTATTTGCGTCGAACGAAGACGTTGATGCTCCGTTTCTGGTTTCTCACAAATTGTGAACATTGACCCGGAGTTAGATAACGAGGAAACACCAGTATAAATTGCCGAGGATATCCGAATGGCAATTACACAAAAACAAAAAAAGATTGAATATTCACCAATGAAAGATAAAAGAGTGTCAACTCTGCAAAATGCAAAACTGTAGTCAGTAAGCAAAACACATAAAAAACACAGGAGAGTGAGGTGGACAATGAGTTGCCATTAGGGAGCGGAACAATAGTAAGTTCTGTGGGAATAAAAATGTGGTATGGCTACAAAACGTCGCACAGTCACATTGAAGAAAACTACTACAAAGAATAATCAGTCAAATTACTTAAAATTATGTTTAAAGGTTTATCACACACTTTGATATCAACTTTATATTAGAGTAAAGAACAGTCACAAAGACCAGATGGTATTGATTCTAGAAAAGCTGACATGGAATTTTAGATAACAAGTCGGTAGCTGATGAACAGGTGAATGACACAAACTATAATATATTTTGCGTACTGTACCGGTCAGCTGGAAATCTATAGACTAGGAGAAATATGTTAAGTTATATGCATTTGTTGATCACTTGAGTATAGCATCTGTATGCACAAAGGTTTTTCTCAGTACTTGCAATGTAGAAGGGAAAGGTACAAAAATCAATCTGATTACTATGGGTCAGGAAAAAGAAGTAGAAAGTTAAATTCTTGCAGGACTAGAAATATGTGATACAAATAGAAATAACGCAATAAGCTTGCTACCAATTACACGAATGAACATTATCGAAAGTCCTAGTTGTCCTTAAAATCGGTCCGAATAGTCTAATTGATGGCCAGAGATGTCTTCAAAAGACTTGTTTCCGGGCCAAGTCGTCCAGCATTCTATTTCATATCGATGCAATTTGACATTTGTTTCGTTCCTTGTCCTTGCGTTTGTTTTTATCTCTCGTTTAAGCACTGTCCACGTATGCAATTACATCCACAGGGATGTAGCAGGGTTAGCAGATACAAATGTTGTTGATCAATGTTTTTAAATCTTTTTTTCGTATTTCCTGTCTATTTGTTTTACATTACTAACGTTTTGAACGTTGGCATCAATATTTGTTTGTTTCCTAGCAATGTGCAGTTTACTATCCATATCCGTATACTGAAAAATCCTAAAGGTATCCAAGTATAAAAAATGATTAAAAAGATTTCTATGTCACTTGATAGCTTACAAGGACACTCATTTTCATCCTGAATGATTCTTATATCAGAAGCATGCATTGATTTTCCCGGCAAAGCAACGTAACTGACAAACGTGTCGTTTTTTCAATAACATAGACGAAATGGGAGATAACTCTGGTCATCCGTGAAGTTAATTCTTTTTTTAATTGTTCCCAAGTTGTATCCCGATGATCTCTTAAATACCTTTGTATGTAATCTGAACAAGCCCCTTTACATGTTTGAAAAGATATTTCCTTAATCCGTTCCATATCATTAAAAAGTAAAAGCATATTTTTCAATTGCCTTAATCCAGGCTTTGAAATCTTTGGTATTACCTTCAAAAGGGGTAATTCTTTAAACTACGTTTTGAGAACAAATGGCTGATTTTAACCCTTTTAGTTCGTCGGCTACATCGCCTTGCAAATTAACTACTTCCCTTAACCCATGTAATTCGTTTTCGACACCATTGAAAGCTATTTCTACTTTTTGTGCTGACATAGAAGCATCTTGATTATCCATCAGAAAGAATAAAAGCTAAGGTAATTGCAACTTACGTGGTTCCTTTTTATCGTTGTAGTGGTTGGAATTCCCGGTTAATCGTGGTCTAAACGGCACCAATTAGACTTATGTAAGAAGTCTAAGACAATACTAAGTAAGTAGAATTTATTAGTATACGTAATTACAAAGTTTCCAAAGATAGTTCGAAAGTTCAATTTCACTGTGACACTGGCCGAGATCTGACGAATTCTGGTGTAATCGAATTGTGTCCTTCTAGTCCGAAGCGGGATCCTATATAGTCCAGTGGGCCATCAATCATCTTTAAACCATGGCCCATAACTGTTGGCAGTTAGCGGAGTAGTCTTGCGATTGAGGAAGAGCAGCAACAAACAGCAAAAGAAGGTTAGTTTTTATTTCACAAATGATATACATTGACTGAGTAATTATGGGTTGCAGTTTATTGTTAATATTTCGTGTGTAATTTTTGGTCCATTATTAGGCAAACATTAATGGTGATTTTTGATGATTTTTTAATAGTATACATGTAAGGTTAACTATTACTCTTTTTGCATTGTCTGTTGACTGTTGTTCATTTATGATTTCAAAGTTTGACTTGTCTCTATTTACTTAAAGTATATATAAAAATCACAAGTTATGATTCGATTGCCAATGAGACAATCCTCCACCAGAGATCAAATGAATAAAAGTGAAAACTAGAGATCATCGTACAGCCTTCTGCAATGAGAAATACCAATACTACAAAGAAATCTGTATATGGCACCGAATTTGTACTTTTAATCACATAATTATATTCTAGGTCAAAGTCGAGATTTAACGTCTTATTTTCTTTTGTCATTAATATTTTTGAAGGCTGTAAGATGGCAACTACCATTATTTTAGTTCAAAATGATACCAGCATGTATACATGAATATAAATTGCAACTAGGAAGAGGTGCCCGAACTAATCAAGAGATTAAGTTCTTAGCAATGCAGTATTTCGTTTAATTATTTAACTTATTATTTAAGGAAAAATTTAGTAGCACAATCGTTATGCTTCAACGATTTCGTTCCAAGAACTCACATTCAACAAACATAATTCAATTTGCAACCACCATATCACATACACTCCTTAACAGTCCCTGCAATTTTGTATTCTTTTAAACGTGAGAAGAAAAAAATCTATAGTCCAGTAGTCAAGTATTCCGTATTCTATTTTTCCCCCAATATTTACATGTACTTTGGCAAAATGTGGATGGGAGAAGAACGAAACAACAACTTCTGTCCACCACATCCTCCCAGCCCTTGTGGAATTATCACGGTAATGTGAATTGTACAACTGTAAAAAATAAACATATAAGCAGTCATTTCTGTAAAAGTATTATTTCATTTTCAGAAATCAACACCTGTAAATGTAATTTTGACCGGGAGTCCTCCGTCATCAGACGAGGAATAGCCACCACCTGCCCCAGAGATAATAACCCCTCAGACACAGGCAGCAGCACCTGCTCCACAGATCGCTACCCATCTGGCTGCAGCAGCACCTGCTCCACAGATCGCTACCCCTCTGGCTGCAGCAGCACCTGCTCCACAGATCGCTACCCCTCTGGCTGCAACAGCACCTGCTCCACAGATCGCTATCCCTCTGGCTGCAACAGCACCTGCTCCACAGATCGCTATCCCTCTGGCTGCAACAGCACCTGCTCCACAGCTCGCTACCCTCTGGCTGCAACAGCACCTGCTCCACAGCTCGCTACCCTCTGGCTGCAGCAGCACCTGCTCCACAGATCGCTACCCATCTGGCTGCAACAGCACCTGCTCCACAGATCGCTACCCCTCTGGCTGCAACAGCACCTGCTCCACAGCTCGCTACCCCTCTGGCTGCAACAGCACCTGCTCCACAGATCGCTATCCCTCTGGCTGCAACAGCACCTGCTCCACAGATCGCTATCCCTCTGGCTGCAACAGCACCTGCTCCACAGATCGCTACCCCTCTGGCTGCAGCAGCACCTGCTCCACAGATCGCTACCCCTCTGGCTGCAGCAGCACCTGCTCCACAGATCGCTATCCCTCTGGCTGCAACAGCACCTGCTCCACAGATCGCTATCCCTCTGGCTGCAACAGCACCTGCTCCACAGATCGCTATCCTCTGGCTGCAACAGCACCTGCTCCACAGCTCGCTATCCTCTGGCTGCAACAGCACCTGCTCCACAGATCGCTATCCCTCTGGCTGCAACAGCACCTGCTCCACAGATCGCTACCCCTCTGGCTGCAACAGCACCTGCTCCACAGATCGCTACCCCTCTGGCTGCAACAGCACCAGCACCGACACCTGATAATCAACCTTCCCGAACTGCACTCCTACCAAACAACATATTCCCTGATGATCACAGAATTTACCGCTTACTAGTATTTAATGTTATGATTAGTCATGACTAGATTACACACTAAGATGACCGACTTTGATTGATTGATTGTTGGTTGCTTAACGTCCAGTGTCAAATATTTCATGCATGTTCAGGACGAGAACAAGTTAACAATAAATACAAGGTAGCTCTTGTAATGATAGAGGCCATCCGGGATGATGGTCGGGGAAATTTGAACTGCCACTGGAAAATGAGGGTATATTGGATAGGGACAGAAATTTTGCCTTGCAACAGGCCACCTACAAACCCCTCAAAGAGTTGTTGCAAGGGTTCCTAACGTGCAAAGAGCGTGGCACTGTCTTTATACGAGACATCGGATTTAACGTCCCCATTCTGACCGGACGTGGCTGCAAACTTGATACATCCCGCACAGCCAAACGGACGCCCCATTTGGCAAGCGTTTTACTGCCGGTCGGGAGAAGACCAAGTGACCATATTTCGTTTCCCCAGTCACCCTTGGGGGTTGACCGACTTTGAGAAGAGACTTGACACAATTATAGTAAAGCACGACAAGATGAACGCAAAACACGACAAGTTGCACGAGATGACAGCACAGAGAAGGCAGGAAACACCAGCAGTTTTACCGATTGCTGAAGACGACATTGAGGACAATTCACAATTTCTGCAGATATGAACATACCAGCAGAGAGACTTAGTGCTATTAAGGGCAAAGCGCATTCTTCGCCTCACTGCTGTTGAAGGAATTGATGCCCCATCTGTTTGGCCAGGAAAATATCCGCAACCAGTACAGCTGGAATTGGGGGCGGAATTAATGGCAAAAGAGAAGTGTGCCCACGGGTGAAGTTCACCGTTAGGCGGTATGTGGTGCACTCTTACCCCGAGTGCAGGAAAGAGGAAACTTTCCGAAACGTTATTGTCCACAAGGTAAACTAAGGCGTCAAAATGTTAAGGCTTGTCGCCGACGTCTTTTGGACACACCAGCAAATTAATTTGCTACATGTATATGCAATTAACATTACTTCATCATGTGTCTCATAAGCCAACTTAATGACTGGGTATTGATTGCTTTAATGTATATTTTCATTATGTCATTGTATAATGTACAATCAGTATGCGACACAATAATAAAATACAATTTATTATTAGTATACATGTACATGTATCTGTTATGTATTTGTTTTGTATTAAGTAAGAATTATTAACCGTTAATTTATTGTACAAATGAAGTACTTAAAAATAATGGTAAACATTTACCACTTAAAAACAACGTTACTTCATTAGTATAATGAAACTACAGTACCAAAAACGAACATTACAATTCAGGTACTAAATGATTACCTTGCTTTTTAATGATAGGTAACTAAAAGATCATTGCACTGTTTCATATGATAATACAGTCTTTGTTTGTGCAGGAAAGGGGAAGCCGCATGAATTAGCTGTTCTAAAAGCACACACAGGTTATATTCATCCGGAATTGCTTCTATCTGGTCGAGATGCAGCAGAGAGCTATATGTATGAATCAAGACTGAAGCTACCTAGGGATTTTGCTCCCTATCCCTTTTATACAGAAGAAGAAATGCTGGAATGTGAAAACACCTTTGAAATCAGATATCGAAATCTTCAAGATTAAATTTGTGAATGTTTAAATAACAATGATCAACCATTAGCAGCACAATATATAATCCAAATAACAAAAACATATTGTCAAGGTATAGATGAAAGCACTTTTTGGACTCATTAAAATAGTACAAATTGCACCTTAAGTATTCATTGAAATACAAGAATAAAAAAGTTCAAAACAATGGATATTGATAAACAGTGTTAAATGAAACATGTTTATATCATTAATAAATTGTTTTATACATTCGTCTAAATAAAATGGAACAATTGAATACACAGGAGTTCATTTTTGCTTGCGTTCTCTTTAATTAACATCATTTTCATCTTCTCTTAACATATCAATAAAGGCGTTAGATTATTTTACCTGAATATGTGACAGGAGAACACACTTATAATGTAATGCGTTGCTTTAAGAGAGTAAATGCAAAAATATCACACCTACTCTAACCCAATAAGTTTTTCACAGAGTACTATTTTTTGATGGGGGTTATTTGGTAGTCTCTGCTTTCAGAACTTTTTTTTTAGACAAGGGACAGTAAAGAGCCTTACAATTTGCATACAGACCTGTTTATTCTTAAAGAACGTATATAGACTTCTATAAATAGACGTGATTGATTGATTGATTGTTGGTTGCTTAACGTCCAGTGGCAAATATTTCATGCATGTTCAGGACGAGAACAAGTTAACAATAAATACAAGGTAGGTCTTGTAATGATAGAGGCCATCCGGGATGATGGTCGGGAAAATTTGAACTGCCACTGGAAAATGAGGGTATATTGGAGGTATAGATGAAAGCACTTTTTGGACTCATTAAAATAGTACAAATTGCACCTTAAGTATTCATTGAAATACAAGAATAAAAAAGTTCAAAACAATGGATATTGATAAACAGTGTTAAATGAAACATTATGTTTATATCATTAATAAATTGTTTTATACATTCGTCTAAATAAAATGGAACAATTACAATTATAGAATACACAGGGAGTTCATTTTTTGCTTGCGTTTTCTTTAATTAACATCATTTTCATCTTCTCTTAACATATCAATAAAGGCGTCAGATTATTTTACCTGAATATGTGACAGGAGAACACACTTATAATGTAATGCGTTGCTTTAAGAGAGTAAATGCAAAAATATCACACCTACTCTAACCCAATAAGTTTTTCACAGAGTACTATTTTTTGATGGGGGTTATTTGGTTGTCTCTGCTTTCAGAACTTTTTTTTTAGACAAGGGACAGTGAAGAGCCTTACATTTTGCATACAGACCTGTTTATTCTTAAAGAACGTATATAGACTTCTATAAATAGACGTGATTGATTGTTGGTTGCTTAACGTCCAGTTGCAAATATTTCATGCAGTTTCAGGACGAGAACAAGTTCACAATAAATACAATAGGTAGGTCTTGTAATAGAGGTTATCCGGGATGATGGTCGGGGAAATTTAGACTGCCACCGGAAAATGAGGGAAATTGGATAGGGACAGAAATTTTACCTTGCAACAGGCCACCTAGGGACCCCTCAAAGAGTTGTTGCAAAGGTTCTTAACGTGCAGAGAGCGTGGCACTCTCTACACGAGGCATCGGATTTAACGTCCCCATTCTGACCGGACGTGGCTGCGTACTTGATACATCCCGCACAGCCAAGCGGACGCCCCACTTTGGCAAGGGTTTTACTGCCGGTCGGAAGATTGATTGATTGTTGGTTGCTTAACGTCCAGTGGCAAATATTTCATGCATATTCAGGACGAGAACAAATTAACAATAAATACAATAGGTAGGTTCTGTAATAGAGGCGTCTGGGATTGAGGTCGGAGAAATTTAGACTGCCACGGGAAATGAGGGTATATTGGATAGGGACAGAAATTGAGCCTTGCAACAGGTCACCTACGGACCCCGCAAAGAGTTGTTGCAAGGGTTCTTAACGTGCAAAGAGCGTGGCACTCTCTCTACACGAGGCATCGGATTTAACGTCCCCATTCTGACCGGACGTGGCTGCAAATTTGTACATCCCGCACAGCCAAACGGACGCCCCACTTTGACGAGGGTTTTACCGCCGGTCGGAGGAAGACCAATGGTGACCATACTTCTATTCCCCAGTCACCCTTGGGGTCGGAAGAAGACTTGTAGTGACCATATTTCTATTCCCCAGTCACCCTTGGGGTATAAATAGACGTGTCCTGGTTTTTGAGTGTCGATTGGAAGATGACCTTAAGTATAATATCGAAAAGTCTCTCTTGTAAAAACGTTATTATATTTCAATAATTGTATCTTTTTTATCGACATGAATCATATTATTCTAAAGCAGTATGAGTTTCCTCTTCCAACACCTTTATTGATTCTGTAAGTTTGGATGAAATGTAGACGTTGGTCCTCTTATCTTTATTATTATATTTTGTTTACAAATACTATATAAATTACAAATTCGAAAGCATATTGACAAATCAAAAACAGGCCAATATGGGCCACAAAGGTTACCTTCTTACTCAGAGAAAATGGCTTGCAGCGCCTCTAGTCCATTATCTAATCCGACTATGGGGAATTCTTCGTCCTTGGCTCCTCTACTTCGACATTTGTGGCACTGTGAAGAATTTATCAGCCACTCTTCCACACATACCTTGCAACCTACAATTGTGTTACAACATTTCGCAAACATATGCTCCTTAAGTAAATCTACAACACAAAAGGGCTATCATTTATGATATTACTATTACTTAGTAGTACATTTAAACGACATTTGCTATACAGTCGAACCTCGTTGTGTCGAACTCGGATGTGTCGAAAACTCGGATGAGTCGAAGTAATTTCTCGGTCCCGGTAAAATTCCCGTTTGATCAATGCATAATTACCTCTGATGAGTCGAGCTCGGTTGATTCGAATACTCGGTTATGTCGAGTAAAATTTTATAGTCCCGTCGATATAAAATTAATGTAAATTGACCCCGATGTCTCGAAGTTCGAAAGTAAGAATTTTCGAAAGATGCAGACCTAATGATAAAAACTCAAATCGGATGTATTTCTTATGTAACCTAATCATTTTCAAAAGAGATTAAAGCTGAGTAAACATACTTGTTTGTATAACAGTTAAATTGACATGTTTATGGTTGCCGGTAATTAACACCTTTGTTGATTGTTCAAGCGGAACTTTAGTGTGTTGAACATATTTCACATGAGATAAAAACGAAACGAATTTAAATGACACTAGCCGAGATTAAATCAATCGTTAGAATTAAAACTCATTAATTACAATAAATAAAGGATTAAGACAATTATGATAAATTCATGATAATTTAATGTACAGCAGACACCCTCATCAGAGACCGTTCAGAACTTATTTCGTTCCGCGAATGATTTCATAATGTATATTGACTGACCTTTATAAATATTTGTGTAGACTATTGATTTTATTTGTGCATGATTTGTATCTGTTTTTGTGTGCTTGATTATTATGAAGGACCAACAACGGCGATTGCATACACAATTATAAAGTGTGTCATATCGAAAAAAGGCACACTGTTCAAAGTATCTAGTTTACGCAAATCTCATACCGTATTTCTTGCATTCCAAATTTTTGACGACACACTCGACCTCGGATGAGTCGAATACTTTGGTCCGGTCCCTTCGACTTCGACACAACGAGGTTCGACGAACTTTTGATATAGTTATTTTATAAAATGTCTATCACCACCTGTATTTATAGATTATCGTTGGTCATCTCAACGAGATTGATTTCTCGCTTGAGCCGGAACGGCGAAAGTGAGAAAAGCAATCGAGTTGAGATGACCAATGATAATCTGTTTATAGATATAGGAAGATGTGGTGTGAGTGCCATTGCGACAACTCTCCATCCAAATAACAATTTATAAAAGTAAACCATTATAGGTCAATGTACGGCCTTCAACACGGAGCCTTGGCTCACACCGAACAACAAGCTATAAAGGGCCCCAAAATTACTAGTGTAAAACCATTCAAACGAGAAAACCAACGGTCTAGTCTATATAAAAACGAGAAACACGTATAAATTACATAAACAAACGACAACTACTGTACATCAGATTCCTGACTTAGGACAGGTGCAAACATTTGCAGCGGGATTAAACGTTTTAATGGTACCAAACCTTCTCCCTTTTTCTGAAACATCACAACATAGAAAAACACACGATAAAATATCAATTGTAAGGCTTAACTCAATCAAAAAACGTAAATTAACACACTATGAACGAATAAATTCGATCTGTGATACCTGAAAGTAAATACATAGTTAATAAAATATTAGGGACAAACATTCAAGGCCAAAAAGCAAACAAACAAGACCAAACAAAGCCATGGCAAGACACCACCGCCAAATATTTAACCCTTAGAAAATAATCACTTTTGAAAAAACCGGTTTTCATACTATATACAGGTAAATGAAAAATAACTTTGTCGTTTTAGGTATACTACTTCTGTCTATATAAAATCTTCCAATAATTAGGAATACCAAGAAAGGTCTGTCATATAAATACCTAATTTAACACTAGATACATAAGGGGTGAATATCAACAATAAAACTTCCCTGTACAGATTTAAGGAGAATAATCTTGATGTTCATACAAATGTAGTATGAAGAAGTGAAAATTAGTAGATATTCCAAATAATCAAAGCTGGTATACAGACAAGATCCATATTAATATAAAATAACAAAAAAGTATTACAAATAGTATCAACAGGTCGAATTAACAAGAAAGTACGATTTGAGAGTACTCGCAGTTACTGACAGCTAGTTAAAAGCCAAAAACAATTAATAATAAAAATCATGCATCAGAGACTAAAATCAACCATTTTACCTATGGCGACGTTGTAACGGCACGTGCTACCTTAGAGTCTAGCTATATATAGTCCCATATCAATTGACTGTGCTGAGAAAGAAAATGATCAGTCAGTAAGATCAAAGGACAATTTCGTGAAATAGCGATAATTATTATTATCTTGAAACCGCAGAGCATGAATTTCATTACAAAATAGCTCTGTCTACACCAGTACTCGAACCCGGGACATCTGTTTTACAAGGCAGCGCGTATACCGACTGAGCTAAAGAAGTACTTCATTAGCTCAATCGCTTACGACTGACTTGGTATCTACCACATTTAGTAAGAGAAGCAATCCGTCACACTTCCCCCTACTCAAAGAGTCATCATACCTGTATGACTCTCACACAGATAACCTAACTAGAAATCCTCCCTTACCACCATGGTTTTTTTAGTTGGGCGCCAATGTAACCGGAAAGCATGAATTTCATTACAAAATTGCTGTGTTACTATATTTCAAGTACAGAAAATTATCATTAAATCAAAAAAGGTTAAATTTATAAGTTGTGTATTGAATAATTGTATTGATTGATTGATTGTTGGTTGCTTAACATCCAGTGGTAAATATTTCATGCATGTTCAGGACGAGAACACGTTAAGACAATAGGTAGGTCTTCTAAAAGAGGCCATCCGGGACGATGTTCGGGAGACTGTTGCTAGACTCCTGTCGAATGGAAGAGGTTGCAGACTCAATATTCTGCTTTGGCTCCGATATCATCTAAACGGGAGGTCAGATGGACCCGGTCTGATCAATCGGCTGGTCACGCCAAGCCCTTCAAGTTTTCCTTAAATTTAGCTTTCCTGTAACCATGATGTATTCAATGTTGAATAAGAGCTTTTTAAAAAACAAGGATGACTGAAGAAGGCGGTGGCTCAAGGGTCAATCAAGTGGTACGCTTTCTGTTTCGCTTGATTGATACGCTCTGCTTGAGTGTACTGTTCTTGAAACATCTTGTTCTTGATCCGCAGTGGATCTTGGGTGCTAATTTTGGGGACGAGCTACTTTTTTTGGACCTCGGCTTCCGCATTGGCACTTGACCCCGTCTCGCCACGGTAATACAGTATCGCCCTTGTAGGCACCCCAAGGAGGGTGGATGACAAGAATAGTGAATATTTTTCCTCTCATCATGGCACTCCAAATCAGCTCTATTAAAAAAAGAGAAAATGTGATGACTCTGAGCCCTGTCAGGAAGATGATGGTTCGCCCCGTTGTATTGTAATTAGGTACTGTCGACAAATTTATATCTAAAATTTCTCCTTTAGTAATTCAGATTATGTATTCAAGCCGTTGTTGGAACCGTCAAAAATGTTTCTAAAATAAGATAAGGGAATTTGTTTAAAGAGATTGAAAACATGGTGTAAGAAGTCTTTACCTTTTTTCAGTGAAGAACAATCCATATACATAGAAGATGAGGGAATGTTTACTGTATTCCAAGAGATTCTAAGAAGACTTTTTCCTGTGAACTTTACTTTGCTTCTTCTCTTTGTGACCATATCAGTCACCTTCCTTTAAAATTGGCTGGTCATACTCCATACCCACAATCTAATCATCAGATTGAAAAAATAGAATATTAAATTCATTTTACAAATTACCTCACCATCTTTTAATAGTATTGTTTAACATAACTGCTATATGGGCATACAAGGTATCAGCTGATATGACTGAAAGAAAGAGAAATTGTGATTGTATCTCTCAACTGCATTTGTATGTTCAAATCATATCTAAAGGTTGGATTACATGTGGAAAGTACAGAAATTTCTTCTTATACATTTCGTTATACATGCCTCTTCATATTCATACTCTACAACCAAAGTTGGGTTTAGATCTACATAATATTTCCAATTTTTTTTTTAAACCCTAAAATATTCAATATGAAACATGAATGTAATATCACAAAATTAGAAAATAATATGTTTATTTTCATACTGTAGCACTTAATGTAGCATTTTTCTTGTCAATCCATACAACATCATTATCACCAGTACCTTCTTTGTTATATATCAAGCATGTTCCCTTTCATTGGAGGTTATGAAACTTGCCCAGTTTGCATTTTGTTTGTAAATGATCAGTTCAAAAGGGATGGATCTTCCGTTTGATGATTTTATTTTTTGTATACATCTGTCACAGTATAAAGTTTACGTAGACTTTCGACATTGGTATTGATTTCAGATCTTGTTTGTACCTTGGCGGCCATCGTATTGAAAAACGGTATTGAGCTATACCAGACGTTTTTCTTTTGTAATATTCACTACATTTCATATTAAAATTAAAACTTCACTGCAACATTAATTGCCTGAACTGGATGTGAAAACTTTGAATTAAATCTACAAGCGTAATTGCTGCCAGGCACGAAATGGGGAATGTCAGTTTCCAAAAGAAGACGATCTTGCGCCACGTTCTTCACTGTGTCAATTCTTTACTGCTTACATCATGTTTAGTAATGAGATTAGTCAGGCCAATTTTCAAAAATTTTGAACGAGCTTATAAATCGATTCATAATGCTGACGGATCCTGTATAACGATGGATGTGTGTCTTGTGGTGTGTATCCAAGTAGTGGTGGATCATTTCATAAGTGATTCCCTCTGCATCGCGGAAGTGAATGACAATTGTCACGTTTTTACCCGCTGCCAATCTCATCTGCTCCTCAAAAGCCTGCTTTTGTCTCTCTACCTCAAAAGACGGAACATTTCTACTGTAGTCAAGTCCACACTCCCCGATTGCAACGACACCCAACCCTCTTTTCAAGTTCATAGATTACATTTCGTGTAATACTAACGTATTAAACTCGCGAAATTTCTAGGGATGACAACCGACCGTTGAATAGAGTTTTTCCGGTCGCAGCTTATCATGCATAAAATGATGCAATCCGGGAAAGCAAACTTTGTAACACACCCCGCAAAGTTGGAAGGAAGAACTAGATCATCGAAGTGAAAACCAGCGCCCTTGTCCCATGGGGATAACATGTCAAGGTGACAGTGGCTGTCCATGTAATAGTTAGATTTGCCAACATGTGGTCTTGGACACATCATCCTACTACATGATCCGTCGTACAGGAAGTCGCAACATACGGATCTGGCATCAACGTCTCTCAGAACTGTAAAACAAGAAATAAATTATCAGGTTTTCAAGACATATTTAATGAATTAAAATACGGTATACAACTCTACAAAGAATGATTTGTATACACAAACCGTATTTGGTGTAAGATACGGTGCCAAGTTTGCAGGTTGCATTTCTGTAAATATCAACAATGCAATTTCCCATAGGAACTCCTTTAACGGCTAAAACTGTATCACTTTTGCTATGAAGTTTTGAAAAAATATATCCTAGAATGGAAAGTTCATATGCACTACTATTTTTCAAAGGTCAAAATATAGGGCTGTGCGGCATATTTTCAACATTTATATGCCCTGAACTTCTAAGAGTTTACACTTACATTAAATTTCTATACTACCCCAACCTTGACTTAAGGTTTTCCACAGACTTCAACTTGATCACTATGCATATGTATATTTACTGGTAACATTCCCAAGTTATGTCTCTATGAGATGAAACATAGAGATCATATCCGGGAACCAGTAAGTAAACAAAATTAATTGTCTATGAATATTCTATATCTCCCAAAAGAGGCGTGGTTTGAAAAACAGCTGTATTTACAAAGTGCAACCTATACTAACATTTATTCCAATAGAAAACTTTCTAAAACACTTTTCTCACAACAATACTTATAACTCAGAATTATAGCCTGAAAGAAATCACTGCATATACTCTAAGTTTTCTTTTACAGTACATTTTACACCCCACCCCTGTATCAATGTTTTACAGAATTTGAAAACAAGACTTTAATAATGGCCAGCTTACCCTATGAGCATGTTTTCTGACATGAAATGTCTAGAACTTGTTTGAAACTATTTTGATAACAAATTGAAAGCATTTCAGAACACTATAAATGTAATGTTTAGCAGCTAATCATTCCAACATTCAAGATTATATAAAGTGTCCAATCCTGCCTCTGTCTCCAGTCCACATCTTACTGTATGCCTATTTGTCAATGAAAGTTCACAATTACTGCCTCAAATGGTCAGTTAAGAAATCTTGTCACAACAGTTTCATCTCTTACCATATATCTAGCATAATTTAGCTAATATATGAACTAGAAGTGTTTAAACAAAGCCATATTTGCAAAAGTTGTATGAATGAAGATATCAGTCTGATGTATGAATTCACTAAAAGTTTTATAGAAATTACTGCTAACATCTGATTTTGCATAACTTCCAAGTACAGTTATTGGTTTCTATACAAAAGACCTTTAAAATAATAAAGTCATAGCATTTACAAGTTAAATTATTTGTTTTATGACCCAGGGGTAGGCATTTTCTCTGTTTTTGCCCTGGGGCCTCAAATTTCCTAAATTATTCTGCTGTTTCTAGCAATATGGAATATTTAGTGCATATTTAGGATAGAACACACTATTGTAAGTTTTAATGAGGTATTTTGTATTTCTAGCTTGTATTTTTTATGCTGTGATCACAAAAAGCACATTTAGGTGCTACGGCTTACTTTTGGGTTATCGACAGGATAAAATACCCCACCAATAATATTCAGGAAGGATCTATGAGTTTCAATGACTGCGAAGAGTAAATATAAGCACTTCTAAACAATTTATATTACTAATATGCATATATAATGAATTTAGTTTGCATTCAGGGCTTTAACTAAACTATGCATACTGTAAACTGTGAATTTATGCTGAGTCATCATAGTTAAGGCCCAGGATTTTCTCAATCTTCGTGAAATATTTATAAAACTTCATATTTGAGTTAATTTCATTAAAATATCCGAGATAAACCAGATATGGTGAAATTCTGTATGTTCCTTTTTACCCAATATAGGTTGCATTTCAGTAAATATCAACAATGCAATTTCCATAGGAACTCCTTTAACGGCTAAAACTGTATCACTTTTGCTATGAAGTTTTGAAAAAATATATCCTAGAATGGAAAGTTCATATGCACTACTATTTTTTCAAAGGTCAAAATATAGGGCTGTGCGGCATATTTTCAACGTTTATATGCCCCGAACTTCTAAGAGTTTAAACTTACATTAAATTTCTATACTACCCCAACCTTGACTTAAGGATTTCCACAGACTTCAACTTGATCACTATGAATATGTATATTTACTGGTAACATTCCCAAGTTATGTCTCTATGAGATGAAACATAGAGATCATATCCGGGAACCAGTAAGTAAACAAAATTAATTGTCTATGAATATTCTATATCTCCCCAAAAGAGGCGTGGTTTGAAAACAGCTGTATTTACAAAGTGCAACCTGCAGCCACAATTCTCTGAAAAATCAACATGGACTATGCACTGATTGTCTTCTAATGTATCTCTCCTTTCTTTAAAATATCCATATTAAGCTCGTATTAAAAAGAGGTGTTACTTGTATCTTTTAATTTGCTGCTCAAATAGTAACAGTAAATCTGAAACCAATCCTGACTTGCTTGTTTTTCTGGGATATTGTCACAACCTTTTCCGCTTCCTTCTTTCTTGTCCTTATTATTCTCTTTTCTGTACTTGTTGACCATTCGTTCCATGTGATATCATCATTGATAAGGACTTGGTTAAAACTTATTCTTTTGTCTTTACCTTTGTTGCAGTCTGCAAACATGCAGGTTGTTTTTTAAGAAGAACAAACAATACCTTCTATAAGGTGTTCTAAGTTTTCCTCCTCAACTGACTTTGATTTTCTTAAAGATGACCACATAAATTCTGTGTTTCCACACAGCTTGCATTGACAAGTATTTCTATCACTTTCAGTATGGAAAACAACCGAAAAGGACGAAGTCTACAGAAGGTTGAAAAACTGACTTTAGGTGATTCCGTTTCAGCTAAATATTTATGGTGAAGATTCTTTAGTGTATCATTTAAAACTCTACGTTGTTTTTTTTACCGATCTTTTGGTTACTGTTTGCTTCATTCCTGTCTTGACTCTGGAAACATCATTTCGTTCATGATATCTTTAAAACAACGAGGGGGCATGTCGAAAAAAAAAACAATAAAAGGGAGATAACTTCTAAAGGGGATGATGAAATCCTACATAGGGTCATCTGGTAATACTTCATGATGAGGTCTATCGGTGGTTCAAATTTGGTCTTGATAACTCCAATAGAAACGAGGGGAGGGCATGTCAAAAATGCTGGAAAAAAAAAAACATTAGAAAAACAATAATGTCTTTCCTAACGTAGTGGAAAGACCTTAAATACCTTGCATTAATGATAATTCATTAATAATATATCAAAATGTTCTACATTTCGCCAACTCTGTTTCAAAATTAATTACGACTTGAATAGCATGTGTAATAAATTTAATCTGTCATAATTAGATTGGGTAATGAAACATAATTGACAGGTAAACAGTAATCAGTCAGCATGCAGGTGTCCTGACTGAGCGGATTATGTTCTTTGTCTACATTACAATTAAATGTACGGATCAGTGATTTCCAATGACAAGGCCGGTGTTATGAGGTTAAATTTTATTGATTTTGATTAACAAAATACATTGTACGACTTTACCCCAGCAGAGCTATAGAAAACAGTACATTAACGGGTGTTACACGGACACTTTTAGATGATACACGGACACTTTTTAGTTGTTACACGGACACTTTTATGAATAGAATCACTCGTGCATGATCAGAGAGTTCATGGGCACTTTAAATTTCAATTAGATTTGAACTTTTGTTTCACCGACATATTTCCTGTCTTTTGATTAAAATATTTACGTTAGCATCAATAACTATATTTCAAACAATTCCAGTAAATTACTATTCATATCAGTACACTAAGGATTGACCATTTAACTAAAAAAAGGGGGTATGTCTTTTTCTAAAAATATTTTGATACCCAATTTTATGAGAAAAATATATTGTGGTCAAGCAGATGACAAAATAATGTTCTGATTCCCGATTTTCCATATACCGTATATAATCGTCTAATTTCGAAAAAAATGAAAATAGTTGGGTGATAGCGTTGAAAAATAAATAATGTTCTTACTCAGAAAAGAAGATACCCCTTTTGAAGCTAAATGGTCGGTCCGTAAGTGTTTTTTTCTTCAACATATAGACATGAATAGTATTCTGGACAATGCTGAAAGTAAAGAAATGCTGGTACCAACGTTTATATTTCAATAAAAAGATAGGAAATATATATAAAAAATCAAATCTAATCAAAAGATAAAATCCTATCAACTCACCAATGTACGATTGATCCTATAAATAAAAAGTGTCCATGTAATACATGTTCAAATATGCAGCAAATCGTGAAGAAAAATCATTCAACTAATGTCATCAATTTTGAACGGTAAGCTGCGATTGGATCATATAGTGACACGTGTTAAATCCTGATCAACACTATCAGAGACATATAAAAAAACCTATATGTATGAACTATTAAAAAAATCCAAAATATATGCCTATATATATATCAAATAACAAGACAAAATCCAGTTTTTCATAACATTTCATTCACTTAATATCAGTTTTGTTTATTTTAAATGGATTAACCCCCCTTTCCGCTTTCCTTCCGTTTTTCACAATAAAAAATCAAATGGTAGCTCTGTTTTTTTATGAATTACTTACTAGCGAAGTTGCATTCTAAAAGTCTCAAATGTAAACAACATTCATCTTTTCCTTGAAATGGTTCTTTTTATAAAGTTATTAATTATTGAAATTTTTAGAAAAAAATTCTCGGCTTTAGGAAGTGAAAGAAAATGTGTTTAAACTGTAACTTACATAAACTGGTATATGATCATTGAAGTTTCTAATATGTTTAGTTTTGCTACCTCTTCTAAATGCAAAATGTACTACTTCCTTCCTGAAACGTCGTACAAGTCAGATACAAAACAAAGGTAACAAAAATAGGCCGGAAACAACCTGCCGTATGGTTTGTCTGCACTTGTAGTCAGGTCAAGGTCCTCGGCCAGCGCCTCGGACCTTGACCTGACTACTCGTGCAGAAAACTATCCGGCAACGGTTGTTACCGGCCTGTTTCTTTGTTACCTTTGTATTGTATCTAATACAAAATCCCGGCCGGTATCCGGTTTAAAGGGGTGGCCGGTTTTATAAGGTTACATGACCATTTAATTGAATGCAAATCGGCCGTGACTTCCTGATTTGGCCGGTATGGGGGGAGAACCGGTATTCAGAGGGACCGGTTTAGAAGTTTCACTGTATTAGTGTCTTTATTTAGAGTCTTCTTTTTCAGCCTTTGCAACCTTTTGATGTACATACAAGTTTTTAACCGCTCTGCTCTAAGTTGATTTTGTAGAAGCTTATTGTCTCGATAGCATTTTGCTCTATCTTTATTTTGTTGTTTCTGGCTTTGCCTTTTTTTTGTCGAGAAATCTGGTTTCTCTCTTGTGGTTGCTCTATATCTAACATGGGCGAATTTAGAGGTGTCAAAAGAACATTGCTTAATAAAGGCAACAGTAGTATACCGGTGTTCAAAAGTCAAAAATCGATTGAGAAAAAACAAATCCGGGTTACAAACCAAAACCGAGGGAAACACATCAACTATAAGAGGAAAACAAAGGAACAACAGGAACACCGAAGTGCAACAAAAACAAACGCCAACACACATAGAAACGAACTATTTGATAACAACTGCCATATTCCTGACTTGGTACAGGACATTTTAAGACAAAATGGTGGGTTGAACCTGGTTTAATGGCATGCCAAACCTCCCGCTTAATGACAATGTTAAAAAATATCGCTAAAACACTACGCGACAGAAATACAGCACAAACACACGCAAGAACATTCGTAATAGAGAAACGCACAAACAAATAATATAATAGTCGACACAACATGCAAAACGCAGAACAACAACGAACATATTCCATCAACGATAAAGACCACAGGATAATTGTTTTTGAGGCTCTTTCTCTTTTTGTTTTTGTGTTCGCCAATATTTCCTTGCTGATCTTTTTTCCCTTTCTGTCATATCATTAACAGACTTTTTCCCCCTGCTTTTTTAACTTTTACAAATCGTTGATTCTCTTTTTCTAAATATGCTTGTCGTCTAGCTGGATCTTTATCCCTGTTCTCTCTACACTTTCATGCGCCTCTAGTTAAGTACACATTATTTTGCTTTTTCATTAATAAAAGATTTATACCAAAAAAATTACACATGATGAATTACGCTTTTGTTTAAATCGAAAAACTGATTATTTATTTATCAGATACATTTGTTAGATATTAAAGCCAGGTGAGCCATACATGTTCTTGACAGCCTCTAGTATGAACGCTTGTAAAATTGTAGGGGCTGCAAGGGGATGCTATATGCAGCAAGAAAAAAAAGCTTATTTTTTATTATTTTTGTAGGTGTACCTGCCATAACAGTAATATGTGATGGAGGTTGGAATAAGACGACTCATAAGCTTTGGGAGGAGTGGCTATAGTCATTGGAGCAGAAACTAAAAATCTTCTTCATGTGGGCATCCGCAATAAACACTGCTACATTTGTAAACAGGCCGAAACACTGAAAGTTACAGCAAGAGAACACACATGTTTCAAAAACTGGAACAAATCTAGCCAAGCCATGGAGTGTGATGTGATTGTTGAAGGTTTCAAAAAAAGCTGATGAATTTGGTATTCGTTATATGAATTTTATCGGAGATGGTGATTCTTTTTTTGCAAGGATTCTTGAAGAAGTCCCTATTTGGTGCAGACACGTTAAAAAACAGGAATGTGCTAACCACGCATGCAAGTGTCTGAGAGATAACTTAGAAAAGTTGGTTGAGGAAAATCCTTGTTAAAGGAAAAGGGAATTTTACAAAAAGAACAAGAATAAGACTAACTATTGCAGTAAGAATGAGGTCATCATGTGAAGACAAATTAAAAGCTTCAAAACATTTGGAACAGGATATCAGAGATTCTATTTACAGATTTTGCAAGACTAAACAAAAAATTTTGGAGATATGATGAAAATGCTACACCTACAGATGATTTTGATGTTTTTGATAATCATTCAAATTCGACTGAAGGGTCAAGTATTGATGCACAGGATATCACTTACGGTTTACCAGTTACAAATGCATATCACTTAAATCAAATGCATAAGGGAAAATAACTCTCATATGGAGTCTCCGGAACGCTTGGTCAAAACCACTCAACATCTTGAAGATATAGCGAACATTTGGTAAATAAATTTGTCGGTTTCTTTTACGGTTGCGAAGGAATAGTGGCCACAAGAAAAACAGTGTTTTGGGAGAAAACTCCTACAAGAAAAAGTGTTCGGTTTAACAGGGTCAGTTTCAAAAGCGTATAAACTGTTCGATATCATATACCAAACATCAGAACGACATCTTGTGAAACATTAGTACTACGCAAGAAAAAAATAATAATCGGAACAAAAGCAATAGGTCTTTTCACGGAAAAGTGGAAAGACCTAATTATTTCAATCAGTATTTAATTATCTTAAAAAGGTGTTAACTGATAAATTCGTCTTAGACATAAATGGTAGACTTTTGTTAATTGCACATTTATTGTCTCTAATCATGCTTGTTCAAAGGCTTTAGGATCAATATTGCACATGTCACCTTGCTCTTTGTGACCATTAATTTTTTTATTTTGAAATACTTTGCGACTCTCTATTTATGTATGTTAGGACAGACACACTTCTTTTGTCAACATTATCCACATCTTTCAGGCCAATAATAACATTTTGAAGTTTTCTCCCAGACCTTCAGATAAATCATTCGGGAATTATTACTACGAATGATGAACAGATTTCAAGAAATGAGCAACATACAAGGCAACACTTAACAGATTTTCTTGTGATTTATTTTATGATGTGATATCAGTGTCAATTACTTTAATAACTTTTGTTTGATGTTTTATCCTGTTCATGAGTGGCGTTCTTATTGAAGCCATCATCATTTTCTGAGTCTGAAGAATCTTACTGATCCATAAAGATCATTGCATAGTAAAGGCAAAGATCTGATCCAGAACTCTAGTCTTTACAATAGTTAGATCCGGTAATAGAGGGCGTCCGGCAAAAATAGGAAAATGAGGCTATATTGGATAATTCACAAAAGAAAGAAATGTACAAGTTTTTGATTCTCAAAGTCAGTGTGCAACAGTTTTCAAGTTTACATACAACAGTTTGGAAACAAACTTTACAGACAATTGAGATTGGCAATTTTTTAACAAGTCTTATTTCAAATGATTTGATTGGTTTAGATGTATCAGAAAATTTCTTCCGCCAAGCCGGTTTGTGTAAAAAATAGATTTAGCCAAAAAAAGTCATATACGATATTTTGAAATTGTGCATAAGAGGAAAATGTCACCAAGCAAGACTAATTTGCAATCATCAAATCCCCAATTAATGGACCATTTTTTTTTTTAAATACTGTGAGTTACACTAGGTACTAAAATGTTATTGATACATTTTAGATTTATCTGGACATAAAAGAAGGGAAGGACGTATAGGCCATGGAACTGGATGACTTCAGTTCAGTGTTCATTGGTCCGTTTTGTAACTCGTGAGGTTTTGGCCCCAAAAGAATGCACACGAGTCTGCTATCAGTAAGTTATTCATATTTTAACTGACGTTCAATATATATATCATATGCAATAACTTGATGCAAAAAGTATAATTTGATAGGTTGAGAAATATAGAATCTTACACCGGTGTAAGTGCAGGGCTTATAATAATGCATTTTGTGTTGTTCATTTTTGCCAGCATTTCGAAAATCAAAGACTTTCCATATCAAGTGGGCAACACGATCAATGCATCACTTTTCATTGCACCTTGAATACTTTGAAATTGCAAAGGTTATAAAAACGTTAAATTAACTTTTCGTGTACAGTTAATTTTAGTAAACGCTATTTTATGTGTCAATACATTCTCTAAATTTCTTTAAAATCATTCGAAGTATCGTCTGCTGCCATTGTTTATTTGTTGTTAGTACCCAGTGCATGACGGGAGAAAAACACCCGACTGCCCTATTTTGATGACGTCAATATTTTTAAAATAAGAACAACCTCAATTTCAAATAAAAACATTGGCGTTGAACCCTACCCGTCTTGATATATGAACTATGTAATATGAACATTTATGTAGACAGGAGAACCAGTCTAGATGGCCTGAGATGTTGAATTGTTGAAATATCATTTATGGATTCATTTTTATAAATATGTTTTGTTGGTTTTTTTTAAAGAAACGATTTATTTTATTTAAGAATGATCAAAACCTTAATCATTAATATATAAAGAGCTATTTACAACGCTTTTCATATTTACGACCTTCTACCGGAAACTCATATATCTTCAGCGTCGATTAACAGCCGATCCGAAAAATGTAAATATCAATACTGCGACTATTTGAAATGGTATTTTTGAAATATACAAAAGGTAAAATTTCCAACAAAAATCCATAAGTAAATCTGATTCAGTTTCCTAACTCAAAATTGGTATCCAACATTAGAGAGGAACATGATTGTTGTGTTAGTGACTTTATATATGTATAAAATACCAGAGGTGATGAAGACGTTCGTGTAATTAAAAAGAAATCACGGCTTTTTTTAAAGAAAAGGAGAAAAATTTCCTCAGAGAATTAACAACAAGGTATTTTAATGTTATATTACATCTGCTCTTCGACATTTTTGGCATGCAAATTATCAATGGCAAATATTGTTTTTATTATATAAATATACATGCTCACCTACAATAAACATTAATTGATTGATTGATTGTTGGTTGCTTAACGTCCAGTGGCAAATATTTCATGCATAATCAGGACGAGAACAAATTAACAATAGGTAGGTTCTGTAATAGAAGCTTTTAAGGTCGGAGAAATTTAGATTGCCACGGGAAATGAGGGTATATTGGATAGGGACAAAAATTTAGCCTTGCAACAGGTCACCTACGGACCCCTCAAAGAGTTGTTACAAGGGGTCTTAACGTTCAAAGAGCGTGACACTCTCTTTACACGAGGCATCGGATTTAACGTCCCCATTCTGACCGGTCGTGGCTGCAAATTTGTACATCCCGCACAGCCAAACGGACGACCCACTTTGGCGAGGGTTGTTCTGCCGGTCGGAGGAAGACCAATGGTGAACATACTTCTATTCCCCAGTCACCCTTGGGGGGAATAAACATTAAAGTCTTTCATCTGTAGCAATGTGTAGAAACTAAAACGTACAAACTTGATAATGAAAATGTACAATAAATTACTATGTTTTCAAATGGACAATTTTGTTTGTTTGCTTAACGTGCAGAGAGCGTGGCACTCTCAACAAAAGGCATCGGATTTAATGTCCCCATTCTGACCGGACGTTGCTGTGTACTTGAACATCCCACACAGCCAATCGGACGCCACACTTTAGCAAGGGTTTTACTGCCCATCTCACGAAGACCATATTTCTATTCTCCAGTCATCTTGGGGGTTACAAAATTGAAGTGGTGGGGTATGATTATGGGGAAGTGGTTCGACCATTAAACAATTAAAACAAAGAGATCACTATTGAGAAATTATTTGTCATGTTTCACAGTCCGTGGACATCAGAGGTAAATGTCATTTTGGTTTTGCATAAGTAAATAAAACATTAATGTTTTCGTCCAGTTGGTGACTGGGAATAGAAATATGGTCACCATTGGTCTTCCTCCGACCGGCGGTAAAACCCTCGCTAAAGTGGGGCGTCCGTTTGGCTGTGCGGGATGTACAAGTTCGCAGTCACGTCCGGTCAGATGCCTCGTGTAAAGAGAGTGCCACGTTCTTTGCACGTTAAGAACCCTTGCAACAACTCTTTGAGGGGTCCGTAGAAAAAAGATATTGCCAACAAGCTTGGTGAAACATTTGCGAAATCTTCAAACAACTACAAAGAAGATTTTTAAAAAGTTAAAAAACAAAAAGAAAAAATGAAGTTGAACTTTAAATCGAAAAATGGTGAAAATTATAATGAACTCTTTTCTCTGGAAGAACTTAAAACATCTCTGTCAAAAGCCCATGATACAGCTTGTGGGCCTGATAATAGCCACTATCAACTCTTAAAACACTTGCCAGATTCCTCGCTGGAAGCTCTTTTGCAGCTCATGAATAACATCTGGGAATCTGGTGATTTACCATCAATTTGGAAGCTTGCAACCGTCGTGCCTATTCCAAAACCAAGTAAAGATCACACGGATCATATTAATTATCGACCAATTGCTCTTACCAGTTGTGTCTGTAAAACACTAGAACGGATGGTCAATGATTGCCTTGTTTGGTTCCTGCAATCAAATGGGCTTTTAGCAAATATCCATGTGGATTCTGACAAGGTCGAAGTACTCTTGATCATCTTGTTCGATTCGAATCATTTGTCCGTAATGGTTTTGCGAAAAATGAACATGTGGTGTCGGTCTTTTTCGATCTTGAAAAGGCCTATGACACTACATGGAAGTATGGTATTTTAAAAGATCTTTTTCATATGGGGTTAAAAGGCAATATGCCAAATTTTATTTCGAATTTTCTGTCTAACAGACAATTTAATGTTAGAGTAAATTCAACCATGTCTGATCTGTATGATCAAGAGATGGATGTCCCTCAAGGGAGTATTTTATCTGTTACATTATTTAGTCTTAAAATTAACAGCCTTGTTGAAGTTTTGAAAAGTAATATTGAAGGTTCATTGAATGTTGATGATTTTTTAATATGTTACAGAGGCAAAAATATGAATAACATTGAACGACAATTACAATTATGTCTTGGAAGAATTGAAAAATGGGCCTCGGAAAATGGTTTTAAATTTTCTACTTCAAAAACGGTTGGGATGCATTTTTGTAACAAAAGGAAATTGCATCTTGATCCAGAACTCACCTTGTACGGAAACCCAATTAAAATGGTTGATGAAACCAAATTTCTTGGGTTAGTTTTTGATAAAAAGTTAACCTTTCTACCCCATATCAAAATGTTAAAATCGAGATGTTCAAAAGCATTAGATATTTTAAAAGTTGTCGGCAGCACTGACTGGAGTGCTGATCGCAACATCTTACTTAATTTATATAGATCTATAGTTAGATCTAAACTAGATTATGGTTCAATAGTGTTTGGCTCTGCACGGAAGTCCTACATACAGATTCTCGATGCTGTGCATCACCAGGGTTTGCGTTTGTGTCTTGGCGCCTTTAAAACCTCACCAGTTGAGAGTCTGTATGTAGAGGCTGATGAGCACTCACTCTCCAACAGACGTTTGAAGCTTGGACTTCAATACGCTGTCAAGCTAAAAGCATATCCAGAAAATCCTGCCTACAGCTGTGTTTTTAATCCCATTTATTTAGATATATTTGCAAAACATGAAAATAGCATTCGTTTAAAACCACATTTAACCACTTTTGATTTAAAATCTGTTGCACAAGTTGAAACTTGCAAATGCCCTCCATGGGAACTTCCAAAACCGAAAATGATATTTGATCTCCGTAAATACAAAAAAAGGAAACAAACCCTCTTTTAATTCAACAACATTCTGCTGCAATTAAGACAAATTATTCAGATTTTTCAACTGTTTATACAGCCTTTTTGCGCTAAGGCGGCGTAAAGCAAACACCAATCAATCAATCAACTGTTTATACAGATGGATCGAAGGATGGTAACCGAGTTGCATCTGCTGCTGTCTTTGAAGACAGAGCTGTGACTCTCCGTTTGTCATCTGCCGCATCCATATTTACTTCTGAAGCAAAGGCAATAATTTTGGCTTTGAAATTTATTGCTACTTCAGACAAATCCAAATTTATTATATGTTCTGATTCGCTTTCATGCTTACAGCTATACAACATACTAACATTAAAAACCCGATAATTCTCAAGATTTTATATGTAATGAGGAATTTAGAAATTCGTCTTATTTAGTACAAATCAATTATACAAATATGAAAATATAATAGCAATTTATAATGATATTTTATGTCAACACAGAAGTGTTAACCACTGGGATGGTGAATCCTTGGGAACAAAACATCTACTAATAGTGTCATTGACCCGGTGGTTGTAAATACTAATCTGTGGTTTGACAAGTTCCTTAGCTATTTAAATAACATGAAACACAATTTCACCTTTCTCCTTTTCACCATCATGACCATTGTCTTCTGGATTGTTGTCTATCACTTTTTCGTCTACTTGTTCTTCTACATGTTTGTTATCATCAACTTGTTCTTCTACGTGTGTGTTGTAATCAACGTGTTCTTCAACTTGTTCTTCTACATGTTTGTTATCATCAACTTGTTCTTCTATGTGTGTGTTGTAATTGACGTGTTCTTCAACTTGTTCTTCTACATGTTTGTTTTCATCAACTTGTTCTTCTACGTGTGTGTTGTAATCAACGTGTTCTTCAACTTGTTCTTCTACATGTTTGTTATCATCAACTTGTTCATTAGATAAACAAATTAAAAAGACCATCATGTATTAATATATTTTGTAAGGGAGGTTTCGAACTGCTTTTTACACTATGCAGGTGTTAATAGTGCTAATTGAGATGTTTGTATGTTACTTAAGTAACATAACTGAAGTTGAAGTTAAGAGATTTTATTGTTTTCTGCACCTCTTTTGTGGGAAGCAATCTACTAATGTGTTTTTAATAACATAGACTGACTATAAAAGCAATGGCGGCTGGGGTAGCAATCATGAAAAATGTAGAAATTTTCTTACATGAAGCACAAGTTGCAATGTATTTCAACCAGTATTTGTGAGAGGGATGATAAAATTTATCACAATAGGTAGTTTCTCTCCAATTGTCATATTTGATTCCACTACCACTGATGTCTCTTAAGTTACGTAGACATATACCTAAATGTAAGCCTTGTGTTTGATGTTTTCTTTTTAGTTATTTTTTAGAAGAAAAGGTATTGCATTGGTAACTCAAATTTTGGCACCTTTGGAAGAGCAGTTGTTCCCAACTGTGCCATCCAAAATTGAAGATGGTATAATTATAAAAAGAGTTCAACAGAAAATTAATTGAATTTTACCTTCATTCTCTTCTGTGGTATTTTCTTCTAAACTAAATGTCAAAAGACCTTCTGCACTATTCACCTGAAACAAATGAAGAAGTAAAAAAATTAACACTGAAGCAATCAGGAATTAAAAAAAACGTTTACAAAATAAATAATTTTTGAAAGCTTCCGTATCGCCCTTCGAAGTTAAGCAGAGAGGAGATCATCTTAAGATGTTGACGTAAGAATAGAAAAATGGTCATCACAGGTCTTCTTCCGACCGGCAGTAAAACCCTTGCCAAAGTGGGGCGTCCGTTTGGCTGTGCGGTATGTATCAAGTACGCAGTCGCGTCCGGTCAGAATGGGGACGTTAAATCCGATGCCTCGTGTAGAGCAAGTTCCACGCTCTCTGCACGTTACGAACCCTTGCAACAACTCTGTGAGGGGTCCGTAGGTGGCCTGTTGCAAGGCAATAGTGCTTTGTATAAATGCTGAAACGTACTCCTCTAAATATTCTAGAAAACAATTAAATTTCAGTGTTTTATTGAGTGTTATGATTTGTGGCCCTCTTATAATCCATTGGCAATGTTCAGCCAATTCATGTGCATCCATTTGGTTCTGTCCACCAACTGTCCTCTTTCACAGAAACCTTTATTAGTAAAATAACTAAAATACCGACATGATAGGTAAAATTCTCGAAATTGGACTCCTTTGAACAAACAATTTTATATAATTTGTCCCATTTCATTTTGTAGTCTTTAAATTTATTTGACTGCCATGATGGTTGATGAGTAATGAACCCATCCTGGCCATTCTCGTGATCAGACGACATTTATGCTGATTTCATGACCTCTAGAATCTTTGTCTTCTTTGTTGCACTAGCAGTATATTGATGATTAGCCTACACAGACCAACTTGTCTGTGTCTAATGTTAAGTCGCGGATTTCATGTAAAAGTAAATGTATTGTAACAACAAACCACAAAAAATCTAGAGCCTCTTAATGAATACTGGTAGTGGAAGTAACGTCGCCATGAAAGCATGTTTCCGTCCAAATGTACCGCTTTCTGTGTGATATTTTTTATTGAATAATCTAGGCGATGCCATTCTTCTGAGAATGCTCTGAAGGACGACTGAGCTCACGTCTTGGTCTTGGCTGGTACTTGGGTTTTGCTTAGCAGCATCCTCGGTCTCGGCGGCACCTTTTGTCCGTGTACTCGACCCATGGCCTTGTCTAAAGATTTGATGTAGCGGGATCGGACTAGAGTACGATTATTGGCCCGGTTCCAGTCCTCGTATGGGTATTCAAGTCGTATCCCACTTAAGTAAAAAAAAAAACTTTTATCCGTTTATCAAAAGTTTCAAATTTTCTGAATACTCCAAAACTTTCGCTGCATCAACATAATTTACGGCGTACATGCACTCTTGTAAAAAATAGCAAAGTCATCAAGGGCCGTTGGGCTGTCTGTCTTTATTAGAGGCCAGTTCATTGCACGCTGTACATTCGAATGAGCTATAATGTCGGGATCACCGTACCTGTTTTTGAACTCGCTCAAAGCAGCTTCATATCCTACTTTTGCGTCCAAGTGCGAAAAAACTAGAACTGTTCTATGCGGCTCACCGAAAGTGAATTGTAGCAAGAAGTTTCGTTCGTTTCAACATTGCATTGAACTGTCTGTTAAATCTCTTATAGTTCATAGGGTTGCCATCGAATTTCTGTATATCAGCTTTGGGCTTATTAAGCTCACGAGCAATTGAATATGGAGCATCGTAATCAATGATATTGTTTTTGGCGTCAACAGGCCGGGGTTTATCGTCATCTTGTACACGTTGAAGGGTCGTGCATGTTCTTCTGGTTTCAAACGGTAACCGTTCCTTGATTACTTCCGGAATGAATGCTGGAACGGTAGGATCTAATGGCGAATTTTCAGTATCTTTTCGTGAATCAACAATGACAACTGTAAGGCTCTGGTCGAATTGTTTACCTTTTACCATGGTTTCCTCGAATTGCTGATATTCTAAAATGCTTCGTTCTAATTCTTCTATCACCCTTGTTTTGGCGTCAGTAACTTGCAACTCGTTTTTAATTTCAAGTGCTTTTTCTTTAAATCGTAACTGCAGTTTTTTCTTCTTCGATGACTTTCTTTTTATCAAGAGACTTTTCACGCACTAAAAGTTCAGCCTTCTGCTGCTCTTCTTTAAGTTTTGCCATCGATATGTGACAGTTTCATAGTCATTCTCTACCATTACCAATCTTACAAAAAGACTTGAATGATTGCTGATTTGACATTTGTAACTAGTACAAGTATCTTGTTCCCATTGCAATTGAATCTGTCATCTACATTTTTTAGAACACTTCTGGTTCATATATTAGCTAATCATGTTAGATGTATGGCTAGAAATGACATTGTTGGAATAACAGATTTTGGTTGATCAAACAATTCTTGTGTTGGCTCAAAGAATTTCCCACCAGGCAGTTGCTCCTTTATTGTCCTTCTCAGTACTCCATGTAATCATTTAAATGCCATCTGTGCAAAAGCACATGCCATTTTCGGGTTAGACAGGTTTATCAAAAATGTAGTCCTTTTCCATATTGTCAGAGAATGGATACTCTTCTCGACTTACAAATGGATTTACATCTTTACTCATTCTCTCAAAGTATTGGAAAAGTACTTAATAGTTTTCATTAAAGTGTAACACATATGTATTGCTTTCAATTAACCTCCAAAGAGTGGAAATCAGCCCTAAAACTTTGCAGCATGCAATTGTGTATGTTTTTTCACAAGTTGCAATGTTAGTTTGTGGAGTTTGTTTTTGTTTCCATGTGCATGTTCGAAGAAATTAAGTATCCTCGGATGATGATAAGCAATTTGTCCCATTAAAATAAATGTTAAATCGATTTCCACGAAAATTGTCAAACATGACTTTCTCATTTTAGTTCTCTCATATGTCTGCAGTCAATAATTCCACTCATGATTGTGATTTGTGTACCATAAACAGGAGTTCTTGATCATTCCCACCGCTGCTCAACTGAACTTGTTTAATTCAGATCATTTCCGGAATCAGATATTCTGATTATAATAACTGAAGCAGGTATTTACGACACATTAGACAGTCTGAACTTTGGGTATGTTCTACACATTCACAATAATTACTAAAACCAAACGAAATAAGGAAGAGGAGAGCTTTGAATGGTACCCAGAGTAATAAGTACCCATCCAGATTTAGACCTTTTAAAGAAGGGGTCGGGTCGAGCAGCTAATGGAAAAAAAAAAAATCAAACCACCTGGCAGAAAGAGATTGAATTTTTGACAACTGTCTTCTGCAGTTTGTCACTTGTTTGTTACGGTTGTGTTGAATTCAACTTTAGAAGGCAGCTGCCATCCTTCTCGTGTACAATGGTACAGTTTACTACAAATGATCGACAGCTTTAATTGCATTAAAATATTAATGATATTTTTACAAATAAAAAGTTGCACTAAGAGGGTCTGAATAAACAAAACAAAATTCTTTCAAATCTAGACATGTCCATGATAACATCATTATCCAGTACATAATCTGAAGGAAATGTCTTATTCTATTTAGTGTTAAATATATTTTATTTCATATGAACTTTCATTAATATATTGTACATAGACTAAAAACAATAATGGATTTTTTTCAAAACTTGCATCTATTAAAATTTTAGTCATGTATAAATGTACTTAACATTGCTAAATTTGCAAATACAAAATTTCAATCCTGGTATATATGATGAGTTTATTTACAGTACATTTACGTATATATTAAAGAACATACTCATGATATGCTTTGTGTAATATAATATTTAAATTTGCTCGTATTGCTTCAATTTTTGTGGCATCCAATAGGGATCCTATTCTTTCATCTTGCTGATCCCAAGTCCACATGAAACACCAAATTCTTCTGGGGTGAAAACACAGGATAAAATGGAATTCAGCAATGCTATTGCTGGCCTATTGGAAGATTTGGCATGCAAAAGAGTATGTCGTTCCTCACTTTAGACTACAAAAACATCCTTAAACTTGGTAGGATCCTAAGAGTCTTTTATGAGAACAGTAAGCTGCTAAAAGAAGAAAATATGTTTGTGAATACATGTATATATATATTTATTTTTTCGTGACTAAATCAAATACATTTTGTGTAATCTTTTTATTGACTTGATGAACAATAATGTTTAAAATATGATACTGACAACAAAATGTACATTTACATGCAGCATGCACAGTGTATAACATTTGACCTAATTGTCACTGTGAAACGGATAGTTTGTGAGTATATCTATGCAGGAAAGGAACTTTTCACTTATAGGTTAACTGAGTTTCATTTTTAAGTAGGTCTTATAATACGACATACCGAGATAAATTTTGTTTCAATGTAGCGATTGTAAAAGTTGTATCATGTGTCATTTTTCTATGCATTTTCTCAATAATCAACACAAGGGGAATAAGAAAAAAGCAATTATTTAATAATATCTACGGTATCACGTTTTCCTGTATTGACCCTGTCACCCTGTTCAACCCTGCCTTGGTTAGGTGTCATCATTAAATTTAAGAAACGATGCAGACGACATCGCATCTATTTCTGATCTTATCACATGACGTTTGTGTGCAAAATGGATATCGGAAAACGGATGATCTCAAAATCTCGTAACTGACGCGTAGGATGTGCATGTACATGTGTGTCATTTCTATGAACTTTTTTGTATTTATTTCTGACATGAATGGAGACCTTAACGGAATCTGGTGTCTGATAACAAGACCATGCACAATGTGCAATTTTGGTATAGCTGGTTAAAATCAATATGTACATGTACTTGTGCATGCCAGTCTGCATCAACTTCGCTAATGTTCATTGTACAGGGGTATATTTTCCTTCATATGGAAAACAATAGATGCTTTAAACAAGTACTTGGTATTAATTTCATACAGGTAATTTTAAATAAGAATTTCAATTTTTCTTTTGACGCTTACATGGTTAATTTGACTGTTACACTATGAATTAACAAGCATTCTCAGAGTATTGCATGGCAACACATAATCCCCTACCGGGTAAAAATTCATTTTACTGGTACAAAATGCTAACTTGTTCTATAACTTGTCATGGTGTAAACAAAAAGTAAATATCATGTCAATATCTTCAAGCATGACTGAAAACAGTGTGGAAAACTGATTATATGAGTGAAAAAAAAAACATAAGATACGATTAATAGTTCTCTAAAATTAGATATGATGTAATACAGTGTATATCTATTTTCAAATTATAATCAAATATAATTAATAGTTCCAAATATTCGTAATAAAACTATATACCAGATATCAAATCAATATCTTCAAGAACGAAGAAAAAAGTGTGGAAAGCTGATTTGCCGGACTGACGGATAGACAGACGGACAGACGGACGGAGTGCAAACCTAAAGTCCCCTTCGACTTCGTCGGTAGGGGACTAAAAACCTAAGTAACAATATATTGGAAATCACATTAGTGATGGAGCAGGAAAAACTGTTTGCGAAATATTAATGGTATATAAAATGCATTCTGCTATTATTTTATGATATGATTTCTTTAATAGAATTTATATACTTGTTATGATGAAGATGACATGGCTTATATGGCAGTACTTTGCCTTATGGAGTAATTACAAAGTTCTATTTATCTTGGTATGGAAAATTTTGCAACTCGACAAGTTTTGGAAATCTTTCAACTGGTTTATGGCCAGTTATATTATTGAATTGTTTGACCAACACACCTAAAAAGCAGAAGATCTTACGAAACAAATCGTTTGATATATTTATAGTTATTGTGCTTGACTTAGTTTTCTTGTTTTATGTGAGGCGATTATTATTAATCCCTATCTAACTACTCAACTAAACAAGGCATTGGTAGGTAATATCAAAGTATTCGTTGATCTAGTTTGAAATATTTGCTGGATATGCAAAGCTGTCTTGTGATATTGAAAATAGAAAAACCTTTTATTGAGCATATATGTGTTGGCTTTAATAAAGAAAATCAGTTTGCACTAGCTTGAAATGAAGATCAAGATCTTTTATGGTTTATATTTTGTTATATAATATGGAACTTGTGTGAGATGAGATGGATTTGGGTATTTTGATTTTATGTTAAAGATTTATTGGAAGGAAAGGTTACTTTAAACTGTGACTTTTAAGAAAATCATATAAAGGACTGATTATATATATATATCTCATTATTGAATCTGTTTGATGTTATATTGATCATTCTACAACATTTGGAATTGTCTTTTAATTTATTATCTTGAACTGTGTAACTTTGGTGTCTTTTGTCTTGGTGATGGCTTTGAAAGGGATCTTGTCCAGGAAGTTGCCTGATGTAACAGGACATTCCATCTGCAATTGTTCTTTTAGTTGCTCAGCCTGTTGGGTGAAGAAGGTAAGAGGCACACTGTTCTCTGGCAGTATCTGACCAGTAATGCTGCTAGAAGCAGATCCTTCTGTATATTGCACACCACACTTGTTACATCTGTTATTATTAAGTTTTTTCCTGTAACAGGGTGGAACTTCACAGGATCTAAAATTTAACCGTACTTTATCAGAGAATTTCACAAGATGTTCTATTATCTGTAGTCATTTTCTTTATATATATATACATTTTGTAATCTATTTTTTATGGTGCGTGGTTACTGAAAGTGGGTGTTATAGATACAATATGATACAATATGAGATGTATACAAATAGTATTTGAATTTATTAATAGGTCTATTATTCATTTCATTGTCTTGTTTGTTTAATACGAGTCAAAATAACATGTCATGTGCTAGGAGTATTAAGAAATAGTAGACTATTTCATGTAAATCTGTTACCTGAAAGGCATTGAAGCATTGGTTTTGATATATTATATATATTTTTTGATACACAAAGAGGCCAATTAAAAAGAAAGGTAATTCTAAACATTCAACCTATTTCTACTTCTGTCATTCTTTTGTTATAACTTTTCTAGGAGCTTGATTGTTATATATATATATAATAATCAGCATTTGTAATCCTTCCAATTGAATTTTTGATGTCGTGTTATGTGCATGTCCCTTTCTCAAGTGTGTTCTGATTTTCAGTGGTTGTACTTCATAGCATGTATGCAGTATAGGTTTGGATTTTGAGGTATCAATTCTGTTGTTACGAGGTCTTCATAGTTTACTACAGTGTGATATATTGTGATTGTATGCGATATTAAATTTCTTATATCCAAGGCGTTTGATCTCTGTTCTTAGACAACACTATCTGCTGATGTTATTATAATAAGCAGATGCTTATTGTATTGCTCCATAAGATTTTTCTAAAATATATCACATACTTGTATTTCAGGATTTTCCCCATTCCAGTTCTGCTGGACCATCTTCAAACAAATCCTGTTCATTATCTAGTAATGGTTTCAGATCTTGATCTTCTGGTATGATCTATTAAATTAAATTATATCTATTTAAGAATGCATTATGTTTAGGTTGTTATCAAAGTTAAAAATTTTAAATACAGTTGTTAAATATGTAGAGTAGGTATAATTAGTTATCAAAGGTAACAGGCTTATAATTTGATACGCCAGACGCGCGTTTCGTCTACATAAGACTCATCAGTGACGCTCAGATCAAAATAGTTGGAAAGCCAAACAAGTATCAAGTTGAAGAGCATTGAGGACCCAAAATAAAAAAAAAAAAAGGTTGTGCCAAATACGGCTTAGGTAATCTATGCCTGGGATAAGAAAATCCTTAATATTTCGAATAATTCATATGTTGCATCAAGTAATATTAGTTGTAATAAATAAGATTTATGTACATGTATAATAATCAATCAGTTTCAGTGTATTTGTATATGTATTAAATAAACTCATCATAGATACCAGGATTGAAATTTTGCATAAGCGCCAGACGCGCGTTTCGTCTTCAAAAGACTCATCAGTGACGCTCGAATAAAAAAAAAGTTAAAAAGGCCAAATAAAGTACGAAGTTGAAGAGCATTGAAGACCAAAAATTCCTAAAAGTTTTGCCAAATACATCTAAGGTAATCTATTCCTGAGTTAGAAAAGCCTTAGTATTTCAAAAATTCAAACTATGAAATTTTAAAACATGATACCATTTCATATATACCATGATATATACCTGAATTGAAGCAGAGGCATTCTCATTTGTAATTGCTGGAACAGCTTTGTTTTTGTTATCGAATGTGCCTGTCACAATGAAATTTCGCACTGTGACACAATCTCCCTTTGGCAAGGTCGCGCCATAGACTGTTGGCAATATCTCCTTTCAAGTCTTTTAATTTTTTGAAGGACACTTCTGCTGCTCGTATTCTTTTTTTTTTCTACAGAAAAAAGACCAGTAGTATCTATTATTTCTCTCGAAGTCTGCCTGGACGATCCATGACAGCGCACAATGTGCGAATATAATCCTGTAGATCTATTAGAGAAAGGAAGATAGTCTTTCTTTACATTGACTCCACTTGTGTGGGACGAACCATCAGAGGTGGAAAGAAGAGATGCGAAATATTTTTATATGTTCCAAACTGACTAAAGTTTTGATCGAAAGTAAACTAGAAACAGGTGACGAGGATCTTGAAGAAAATGACATTAATGGCGTTTTCCATGTAATATGTCAAAATATGTCCCAAACTAATAAGGCATGTTTCAACCAACCGGTAGGTGCATTATGCTTTTTAACCATGGCAGAGAACTTGTTTCCTCATATGACATATGGGGCAGACAATATTGTAAATTAAAAATGTTTGTATGATTCTCGCATCATAATTGCATCCCTTGTTCCTTATGAAACTTACCTTCCGTGTATTTAGGGTTCTTATTCTATCTTTCTTTACGCCTCATCTCTCGAGATACTATCCATGTTAAGGAACTCCTAAAAAGAAAGTAAACACGTGCATTTCCACATAGAGGCTGGTAATCACTCCACTTGTCTGGGACGAACCATCAGAGGTGGAAAGAAGAGATGCGAAATGTTTTTATATGTTCCAAACTGACTAAAGTTTTGATCGAAGGTAAACAAGAAAGAGGCGACGAGGATCTTGAAGAAAATGACATTAATGGCGTTTTCCATGTAATATTTTAAAATATGTCCCAAACTAATAATGCATGTTTCAACCAACCGGTAGGTGCATTATGCTTTCTCACCATGGCAGAAAACTTGTTTCCGCATATGACATATGGGGCAGACAATATTGTAAATTAAAAATGTCTGTGTATGCTTCTCGCATCATAATTACATCCCTTGTTGCTTATGAGACTTACCTTCCGTGTATTTAGGGTTCTTATTCTATCTTTCTTTACGCCTCATCTCTCGAGATACTGATCAATGTTTAGGAACTCCTAAAATGTAAATGAAAGTAAACACGTGCATTTCCACATAGAGGCTGGTAATTCCAAGAATAAAGTTGGATATTCCAAGATTAATGCTAATAATTCCCAGATTAAAGTTAGAAAGTTCAAGAAAAGAACTGGACAGGATAGAAGCAGATGATCTCAAAACTACAGAGAAGGATACTACTTTTAAAAGATGTCAGCCCCTACCCCACAAATTTAAATCAGTGAAAATGTTATAAAAAAAAACCACTTGTTTTATTTTGAGTTTTAAAAATAAGTGATTTCATTTATAAAAATTCTGATTCGTAACAGTGATATGGGTCTCTAATCATAATACAACGTTTTAGTCATCACCACTGTTGGATGCAATAATAAATGTTCTCTTGCGTTTACTTGGTTTTGAATAAAAAGAGTTATTTTTTTTGTCAGCTTGTGGCTTATGTTCAAAATACATGTTAAAAGTTCCTCCTTGTAAAACAGTACCCGCAGAAAAAAAACAAACTTGAGTATAGTTCATTTGGCAAGAATTTTTTTTTCGTATTTGAAGTAGGCCGTTTAAAATCATTGTTATTTTAGCTGTCCAAAGTATCAGCAACTTCGGTCCAGTTTGTCGTACATTTGGAGTAGTTAGATTTTCAATTGGAATTGACACAGCAGTTCCATTTTCATTGGTTGCAGTACATGGTTTATGATGGCCAACTCCATTTGCTTTGGGACTTCCCTTCTAACAGAGTACTGATATATGTGTTCTCTACTTGCAACAATGCTGTTTTCTTTAAGGTCCGAGCTGTGTCTACAGGACCTGCTCTTTCTGTATTTGTTAAACTGCGCTTGATATGCATAACAGAACATAGTTTCTCTCCTTTTATTGACCACCTTTTCTTTTGCATTGCAATATAAACATCAGAGGCTTTAACCTAAAGAAAAAATTAAACACGCAGTTATTAAAAATTTCAAACAATTGGATGTCAGGAAGATAAATGAATGAATGCAAGACAATATGTCTGTCCCAATCCAATTAACCCTCATTCTCCAATGAAAGTTCAAATATCCCATTATCTCTATTACAGGAACTGCTTATTGTATTTATACTAAACTATTTGCCACTGGACGTTTAGCAACAGCCAATCAATCAATCTTTGCAGAAACCAGATCGGAAGAATTCAAAGACATTCCAAAACAAACATCTGGACAACGACGTACTGATGACAATCATAGTTCACAACATTCAAATTCAAAATTTGAGTCAACAGGTTGGTTCAGTTTATACAAAATTTCCAATGGTCAAAAAAAGAAAGAACTAACAAATAAACAAACAAAAATGCGCAGAGTATAGAAAAACCAAATCATGTTGCATCGTATATTGTCTAGTTTGAACAGTTTCCTCCAATAAATGGATCTCATTGATAAGGAGTTTTAATTTCACTTTTCAGAATAAGAGCAGAATTCAGGATACTAAATTGTCTTCCACCACTTCTGCATCCGATTTCCCTACATAAACCGTGGAACACATGATCTGAATTGGTTCAGTGAATATTTAACATCAATTCTCTGAAATTAAAACGAAACATTTTGGCCAAATATTTTTTTCACGATTAAACCCAAAAGTTGACATCGCATCATAACCAAGCATATTCTTGGTTCTGTTTGCTTTCTTCCATCCTGCATCTCACAATTGCAGCATTTGAAGTACTCAGGCTAATCAGCATCTGCTTTTTTCCAAAACAAAATGAATGGACATCATTGTTTCTCAGGAACAAAACTGCAAATATAATTTGTAATTGTCTCTAACTTTTTTTTAAAGAAGTGTGTAATCCAGGAATAATGTTGGAAAATATAAATGATGATGGCTATCTCTGTTACCTAGTCTTTAGCTTCCTCATCTAGCAATCCCCAAGGGTGACTGGGGAATAGAAGTATGGTCACCATTGGTCTTCCTCCGACCGGCAGTAAAACCCTTGCTAAAGTGGGGCGTCCGTTTGGCTGTGCGGGATGTACAAATTTGCAGCCACGTCCAGTCAGAATGGGGACGTTAAATCCGATGCCTCGTGTAAAGAGAGTGGCACGCTCTTTGCACGTTAAGAATCCTTGCAACAACTCTTTGAGGGTCCGTAGGTGACCTGTTGCAAGGCTAAATTCTGTCCCTATCCAATATACCCTCATTTCCCGTGGCAGTCTAAATTTCTCCGACCTTAATCCCGGACGCCTCTATTACAGAACCTACCTATTGTATTTATTGTTAATTTGTTCTCGTCCTGAATATGCATGAAATATTTGCCACTGGACGTTAAGCAACCAACAATCAATCAATCCTCATCTAGCAGGAGCTTCGCTTCTAAAGCGTACTCATTTGCACCATAATCCTTACACTATGCTATGTAAATAGTTAAATGTTACACTTTTAAATTCCTCATAGGCAGCTGCTGAGAAAGTTATAGATGGCAAGCCAAAGTGGACAAAAAGAGCTATTTTTTAATATTAAAACATCATTTTCTAATATTAATACCCCCAAGGGTGACTGGGGAATAGAAATATGGTCATCATTGGTCTTCCTCCGACCGGCGGTAAAACCCTCGATAAAGTGGGGCGTCCGTTTGGCTGTGCGGGATGTACAAGTTCGCAGTCACGTCCGGTCAGAATGGGGACGTTAAATCCGATGCCTCGTGTAAAGAGAGTGCCACGCTCTTTGCACGTTAAGAACCCTTGCAACAACTGTTTGAGGGGTCCGTAGGTGGCCTGTTGCAAGGCTAAATTTCGGTCCTTATCCAATATACCCTCATTTTCCCGTGGCAGTCCGAATTTCCCCGACCTTCATCCCGAACGGCCTCTATTACAGGACCTACCTATTGTATTTATTGTTAACTTGTTCTCGTCCTGAACATGCATGAAATATTTGCCACTGGACGTTAAGCAACCAACAATCAATAAATCAATCTAATATTAAACTATAGATTACCTTATTTATTATATTTATATAAATAGCTGTATTTGGCAAAAGTTTTAGGAATTTTTGGGTCCTCAATGCTCTTCAACTTCGTACTTTATTTGGCCATTTTAACTTTTTTTTTATTCGAGCGTCACTGATGAGGCTTGTGTAGACGACGTGTCTGGTGCAAATACAATATTTCAATCCTGGTATCTATGATGAGTTTATTTCTAATATTAAAAATCATTTTCTAATATTAAAAATGATTTTTAATATTAAAAATACCGTATTTTCTAATATTAGAAAAAATTTTTTTAATATTAGAAAATCATTCTTAATATTAGAAAATCATTTCTCAATATTAAAATTGATTTCTTAATATTAGAAAATGATTTAGTTATTAAAAGATAATAAACAAGTGGTTAGTCAAAACTCTTTAGTGGTGGAGATTTTAATTTGTTACTGTGAAATTTTATTTTTAATATTAAAAAATGATTTTTAATATTAGAAAATGATTTCTTAATATTAAAAATGAATTTCTAATATTAAAAATAATTTATTAATATAAGAAAAATACTTTCAATTTCAAATATTAAAAAGTATTTCTAATATTTTTTTTTTTTTATTTTCATTTTAATTGAAATCTGTACATTTGTTAGTAATGAAAACATTGAATACCGGTACCTTATCCCGGCCTCTAAAAGAATTTCTAATATTAAAAAGAAATTTTGGCGACAAGTCGAAAATAATTTTTTCTTTCAATTTTAGCATTACATATAGTGGCAGTTGAGGGTATATCAAGGAAGAAATTCCTCTTAATATTTACTTTACTGAAGTCGCCAAATGAAAATAAGTAAGTGCAACACTTTTATTTGTGATGTTGATGTTGATGTGTTTCCCTCGGTTTTAGTTGGTAACCCGGATTTGTTTTCTCTCAATCGATTTATGACTTGAACAGCGGTATACTACTGTTGCCTTTATTTACCCAAAAGAAAGGAACATCCATGTGTATTTTTACTTCCTAATTCAGTTTAAAAGTAAGATTAGAATCCAATTGTACTACACTCCCCCTCCCTTAAGAACAATTTTACTGGGAAAATTGATCAAGCAAATATAAAATTTTTGAAACTGTTGTAGGAAATGCTTATTATATAACGATACATCAAAAAGTAATAAACAAATATTAAATCAATGTGAACACATTATAAACGCAAATTAAAGTCAATACATAGCAAAGCATATAAACTTAATGTCTCAAAATAGTTGATTGGCAGATCAGTTCCATTCATTTACTTGTTTTCTGTATGCTACCTCTCGGACAAGTCTAGACTGAGGTAGTGACCTCATTTTCACGGAATCTCGTGGCCTGTTTCCTATCTTTATTTATACGCGTAATAATATCTTCATTACTGCGTCCAAGGGTTGGATATATTCCGGATTTTCAACGGACATGGAAATAATAGATTGTTCTTCATTTAATTTGATATGTTGTTGTTTAAGATGAGAGCGGCACTTTGATTTTGTTGGAAACCTTTTTCTACAGGGTTTACATTACGTTGGTGGACGTGCTGTAAATGATTTACCAAATCTCTCAATTTGTGGTATCTCACCATTGATGACCATCTAACCACACAGTACTGACCGGTAAGCCATTGTGCCAGCACCATCACCATATGGCCCCTGTATCGATGGTATCCGGGTTCCTCATCAAGTTGTGTTCTACGATTGAGGCAAACGTAAAGGACGAGTGTTCTGTCAACACATGCCTTTTGACACTTCTGTTGACCACAGGGTATCCCCGGACGGGACAGTGTTGGTCCCTTTGACTCACTATCAACGTCCGTTCTTTCCTTTTGCTTCTGGGACACTCGTAGTACTCTGGTCCCAAGTACTTCGCCTCCTCTGCCGGTACAAAATGTAAAAAAATAGTTACAAGTTGTACTTTACACAAGATTTGAAGACGTTAACTCTAGTAAATACAAATGCAATTTATATGTTGTTTGATGAGAAACAATTGTTAATAAAATTGCTGAAATAAATATTGCCTATATAAAAATGAGCGAGTCCCCAAATTAACAGCATTATTTTATCTTACAAAAAACGTTTCTGCCACGCCACTATTCTTAGTAGAAAATTTACTGTCAAATAGAATACCGTAAAAAAGTAAATGCCCCGACCCAGTTTGCACCCCTATCCCTTAGAACACAAGAAATTTTAACGATTATTATAACTGCGTTGAGCTAATAAATGATGTCTATCAGTCTTGTCCGATTTTGACTTTAGAGGAACCTAAAAAAGCATTTAAAATAGGGAAATTAAATAATTGTAAATTACCCCAGTCTAGAGTATACCACGAATAACCACACCAGAAATCCTGCACCTAGATATACTGACAATTCACAAGCTAAGATAGAAAAATGTAATAATAGTGACGAAAAATCCACGTGGTTCGCTTGAAGGCTTACACAATAGATATGACAAATATACTGAAAATGTCGAATTTATCTGGTTTTGGCGCGCTTTTACTATTGGCACGTCACTCTCCATTTCATATCAATACATAGGCGAACATTTAAGGAACAAGATTATTAGATGTATGATGATTGTTTATTAAAATTTTAAGTTATAACATCATGTCATCCAATTAAAGTAATAACAACATGTCACGCAGACTAAAAACCTGACTTCCAATGTTCAACAAGATCTACACATCAATAAACACAATAAAAAAACTTCAATGTAACAAAGTCCGTTTTAAGTTCTTATTCTTTAGCCAAACAATCAAAGATTGGAAGAAAATACCATCCGAAATTTTAAACCAAAATTCCACTGACAACTTCAAGGATGCCATCGCTCATGAAGTCCTCCTTAAAACATTATATTACCTTAAATTAATGTGCCTATTGTTTTAATCTTAAAGTTAAAAAATAATATTCATAATTATAAATATATATAAAATGTTGAAAAAAATATCGTTAAATAAAAGTTTTAACAAGTTGTACTTAACACAAAATTTGAAAACGTGTAGTAAATACAAATGTAATTTATACGTTGTTTGATAAGAAACAATTGTTAATACAATTGCTGAAATAATTATTGTCTTATATACATTTCAGATAAAAACGAGGGAGTCCCCCCATTAGCAGCATCATTTTATTCCACATAAAACGTTTCTGCCACACCACTATTCTTAGTAAAAAATTCACTGCCAAATAGAATACAGTAAAAAAAGTATTTGCCCCACCCAAGTTTGCATCCCTATCCCACGAAAATTAAACGATTGTTATAATTGCGTTGAACTAATGAATGATGTCTGAACATGCATGAAATATTGGCCATTGGACGTTCAACAACCAACAATCATTCAATCTTAAAATCCGAAGAGCTTCAGCAATTACTTCATCACCAAAAAATATTCCAACTGATCCAACAGACTTGATCATAGATGCATAGATTAAATTTGTAATGGATGATGTATTGTTTTGCCAGATGATGAATACATTTGTGTTTTCAAAGCTTTTGTACGTTGCATAATCTTTCAGGCATTTAGAACAACAGGTATACGTATGATGATGCGTATGTGTTGTCTTTAAATTTCTTTTTGCAATCATTTCATATATATGATGTTGAATGGCTGCTAAGCCTCTGGAATAATAAGAAAACTTGGTTGCAGGTAACGCAATGTGGACATTTATGTTTTTTTTTCTTCTGATTTATATCTTCTTTTACAGTTAGCACATTCGTAACTAATATTTCCATTATATAAATGTTCTCCTTTGTTGTCTATTAAATAATGATTCAGCTTCATTATATTCTGAAATATAGAACTATTGAAATAGAATAATTATGTATCCGTTTCCAAATCTGCAAGTTAAAATAAAAAAAAAATAAAATACTGTATCATTTTTATGCATGTATCAAATATATTGCAGAAATGATTAATTGTTAATAATTTCTTTGAATAATATCTATTCATCATGTCAGACCTGCATTCCAATAGGACTTTGCAGAAGGCAGGAACATTCCAATCATGTTTCTAGCCATAAGCTAATTCTTCTCTGGCTTTGGTTATGGTCAAATTTCTGTGCATGATGCTTCTTAAATCCTCAGATACCGTCTCCGTAAAATCATTTTCAGTTCTGTCCTCATTTTTTTCAGACGAAAATTTCTGTTAATGGAGTGACAAGTCAAAATCTTCTATATCAATAGGGTCTTTAAAGGCATCCTGTAATTGATGAATTTCCTTCTTTTTGGATTTGTTCAAAGAAAGTTTACACATCTTTTCTAGAAAAGGCGTGCGGTACATTAAGGATTCAAAGTACAAATGACCAAAATCTATTCGTTTCAAATATGAATAGAATGAAAGTACATCGTCTTGTAGGCTCTCAGGTTGGTTTCTGAAATAAATAAAAACTCTGAGATCATTATTAAACTCTTGGACGAATAGTTAAAACCTGAGGTTTCTGAATGTATTTTGTTCCCTTTGTAAAAATTACAGTTTAACATTAATTGAGTGAAGTATCATTGGGGAATACTGAATAATAAACTAAATGATTATTCACGGGTAGATTCGAGACGTTGCTGATGTAAATTTATGTTATAAATTTTGCATTGCTCGGCCCTTTATATTTTTATGTGACCATGAGTTGATATTTTCTCAAGTTTATACACAAGTCCCTGTGTCTTTGAAAATAGAAAAAAGATTTGAATGAACAAATGCATCCCGTCTCTGTACTTAAAACAAATCTGTTTTCGAAGTCTGATGATATGACTGCATTTTCCTTTGGCTTTGAAATATTTCCAGTTTAGGCTTTTGGTGTAGTAATATGTTGTATGATGGTTAGATATGGGAGTGCTTGAAATAAATCTGTTGAGTATAAAGAGTTGACATTAAAATTGAGAATGCAAATGGTGAATGTGTCAAAGAGACAACAAACCGACCAAAGAGCAGAAAACAGCCGAAGGCCACCAATGGGTATTTTTTAATTTATTTGACATTGCCTATGTTGTAGGATTTATACTGTGTTATTGACTGATTATGGAGTTCCAGGTTGGTAATAGAGTTTACACCGCCACAATTGTGCTTCACGTTTTGCAATTTAGATTGATTGATTGATTGATTGTTGGTTGCTTAACGTCCAGTGGCAAATATTTCATGCATATTCAGGACGAGAACAAGTTCACAATAAATACAATAGGTAGGTTCTGTAATAGATTAAGGGATTAAGGTCGGAGAAATTTAGACTGCCACGGGAAATGAGGGTATATTGGATAGGGACAGAAATTTAGCCTTGCAACAGGTCACCTACGGACCCCTCAAAGAGTTGTTGCAAGGGTTCTTAACGTGCAAAGAGCGTGGCACTCTCTTTACACGAGGCATCGGATTTAACGTCCCCATTCTGACCGGACGTGGCTGCAAATTTGTACATCCCGCACAGCCAAACGGACGCCCCACTTTAGCACGGGTTTTACTGCCGGTCGGAGGAAGACCAATGGTGACCATACCTCTATTCCCCAGTCATCCTTGGGGTGCAATTTAGATTGATCAACATGAATTACAGCCACTTGACATCCTGCAACACCTGAACCTTCATCTATAGCCTGTTTTCATTTCGTCAGCTGTTGTTACATTCTTGCCATTTGCTACTTGCATTCTAATCTTCTGTCTAAGGTGTGCAATTTTAGCATCACAGTATTTTTTTCAGAATTTTTCCTAGCTGTAGTATATTTTTTTATGTTGATTTCTGCAATACAAAGTCATTGATTTTTTATGCCCCACTGTGCGTCCGTTTGTCCCTTCAGGTTAAAGTTTTTTGGTCAAGGTAGTTTTTGATGAAGTTGAAGTCGAATCAACTAGAAACTTAGTACACATGTTCCATATGATATTATCTTGATAATTTTGATTAAGAGTTTTCACCTCAATTTCACGGTCCACTGAACATAGAAAATGATAGTGTGAGTGGGGCATCCGTGTGCTATGGAGACATTCTTGTTATTAAATCTTACTGTTTTTGGTTATTTTCTTTAATATTATAATAGATAGAGAAAGTACAGCTAAGTAAGATCTACAAATAAGTCAACATGATCAAAATAGTCAATTCACCCCTTAAGGAGTTATTGCCCTTAAAACGTTTTTTTTTTTACTTTTTTTTTTGTGAAATTACATTTTCTAAAATCTTCTCCTCTGAAACTACTTGGCCAAATACTTAAAAGCTTTAATTGAATGTTCCTTATGGTATCTATTTTATAGATTGTATTCGGGGATTTGATCCATTTATACAAATGGCGGCAGTTTCTAAAAATAGAACATAGGGGTCAAATGAAGTTGTTGGTTTTCATCTCAAAAACTAAAGCAGTAAGAGCATAACTGATATATGTGAAAGTGTTAAACAGGTTTAGATCTACCGGTCAAGTAATCTCCAGATCAATAGGACAACTTTTGTTGGGTTACTGGCCAGAAATAGATAATTTTTGTCGAGCATAGAAAGCTCGACATAGGGATAGTGATCCGGCGGCGGCGTTGGCTAACTTCTTAAAAGCTTAATATTTCAAAAGGTAGAATACCTGGATACTTAATATTTTGTATATAGATGCCATATTTTATGAAGTTTCCGTCTGTCATATGTCCATTGTCCTTGACCTCATTTTCATGGTTCAGTGACTACTTGAAAAAGTTAAGATTTTTAGTATTCTTAATTTCTCTCTCTTATTATGAGTAATAGGATAACTATATTTGGTATGTGCGTACCTTGCAAGGTCCTCAGCCCGTCAGACAGTTTTCACTTGATCTCTTTTTTTTTTTAAATTGCATTAAACGTTAGTTTACCGAAACCTCTTTTTTAGAGATACATTTATTATAATCTACCCTAAATAAGGCACTTTTTATAGATTATGGTATAAGATGTAACCTTAAATCGGCCACTTTCTTAACTGATGATTTTACTATATTTTACCCCTACTTTTGAAACCTTATTGAATGATAGTTTTATTTTATTTTTTTGCTCTTAAATCGGCCACTTTTCAATTTATGATTGCATTAAAAGTTAGCTTAATGTAAGTCATTTGAATACCACCGCGCAACTACGATCCGCAAGATGGTCTGAGATGTTGAAATATTATTTGTGGATTCATTTATGGAAATGTGTTTTTACTAATAAAGAAGTAATTTATTTTATTTATGAATGATCAAAAACTTAATCATTATTTCATAAAGAGCTATTTCCAACGCATTTCATATTTACGACTTTCTACCGGAAACTCGAAATTCTTCAGCGTCGATGAACCGTAAAATGTAAATATCAACACTGCAACGATTTGAAGTCGTATTTTTAAAATGTACAAAGTGCAAATTTTCAACAAACAAATCAATAAGTAAATCTGAGTCATTTAGGAAAATCAGGCATCAGAAAAATGTGACTTAATCAAAATTGACATCCAGTATTAGAGAGGAACACGATTATTGGTTTAGTGATTTTATAACTCATGTATCAAATATCACCGGAGGCAGAGGTGATGAAGACATTGTTCATGACAACTGATATACTTCCAGACAATTTAATACCTCTAAACTTTTGTAGATTTATAGTCGAAATTGATTTAATTATTCAAGGCCTCGAGTCATGTTTAAATTGTTTTAAACCACTTCATTTAAAAGATGCATTAGGTGTTTTACCAAGAGGGCTAGGTGGGTGGCTTTACGTAGAATGTAAGCAATGTGTTCAACTAAAGATATTCGCACTTTCATAACGACATTACACAACACCAAGCAAAAAAGGTCCAGGAGTTTTTGATGTAAACACCAAAGTTGCAACAGGTATGGCACTCTGAAAAATCATAACTGCATTTTTGTGTTACTTTTTCATTTTTGTTTTGTGATCAATTAATGAATTGGTTAATTTTCAAGTTTTCTTCAGTTATGATTTGAGGACAAAAAAAATTACAAACATGTATAACACTTTTCCTTGTGGCTCAGGGGAAATTTGGCATAAACAGTTTCCCCATTGAAAGTCATCTTTGACATAAAACTGTTATAAAGGGACACTGGTGTTAATAAAAATGTGATAATAAAAATGTGATATATGACAACCAAATAGGAAAGGGGAAGACGTTACTAAGTTGAAAAACTTGTGTCTAATCAATTTGCCATTTTTTAACAATAAAATATGTTTAAACTAACTAAGGGATATAAGAAATTGATTTTGGTGAACTGATTGAAATGATGCATCTACATGTACAATACAAATAAGGAGATGAGGTATGATGGGTAATGAGACAACTATTCAAATTTAAATAAAGTGGATGTAAGCAATTATAGGCAACCATACTGCCTTTAACAATGAGAAAAATCAATGCCATGGCATATATTCAGCTATTAAAGGCCCGACATTAAAAATATGAGACAATTCAATTATGAAAACTAACAGACTAATTTATAACAAAACTATTTATTAAAACCAATATGACAGACATGAACCAACAACAACCACTGATACTACAGGCTCCAAACTTGAGATAGGCACATTAAGAATGTGGATGGGTTAATCAAATTTGTGATTGCTCAATTCCCCTAATAGCTGGGACCTTGTGTGGTGAACACGCAGCACATCATAAGAACAAACTATAAAATCAGTTGATTTTTTTTTCCTTTGAAATTACATATTTCAGTGAGTTCAGCGTAGGTGTATATATATATCCATTAATAAGAATTATATTGAAAATAATTTAAAATCAAATTAAGTAACTTTACACTATACACACAAGTTATAATATTTTTATATATTAACTTACTTTACACTATAAACTCAAATTATAATTTATTATATTTTACCATACTTTACACTATACACACGTTATACTTTTTATATATTTTTTGCAATACACTATATACACAAGTTATACTACTTTTTTATCAGTAGAAGCACTTATATATATATACATCTAATTGCCGTCATTAAACAACAGTTTCACAAAAAAATAAAAGATATTAACAATAGAAAAGTCAAAATTGGTGAACTTTATATTAAATATTTATTACTGGTAGGAAGTTTTATTTTAAGTTATTTTAACATGTATATTACAAATCAATGCAATAATTTTATTTCTAACAGGAATGCTTCACGTAGGCCTTGGTGAGACCCAACTTAGTAATCTGTTGGCTACAGTGAATCTTCACTATATGAGCGGATCTGGGTTAAAGACAAGAGAAGAAGTTGGGGCAGCATTGTAGTCTTATGCTGAAGAATCCATGATAAAATATCTAAATCTGGAGTCTAATTTACAGGAAAATACTCATTGTTTGTTGTAACTTAGACTTGTTTTTTTGCTCGTTATTCATGGTAATTAACAAACTGTCCAGAAATTCTTTAACTATCATGTCATCCAAGTAGTGGATATGAGTACATGTACATGGTGAGACCTATCAGCATCAACTATTAGTTTTGATCATTACCGCCAATATACACTGATTTGGTCAGGATTTATAAATGCAGGAATTCAGCCACTAATTTGAGTGTAGAAAGATGACTACTTTTGACCATGTTAAATTTTCAATAGGGTTCAAAGACTATTGCAGCTAGTATTTTGTAAGAAAACAGTTGAAATAATTCAAACCATGAATACAGAACATTTTATAACATTACATATTAAAAACTAGCAATACAAATTTTGAAATAAGTTTTACTAACATTATTCTACTGTTATTAAGTAGAATGTTGGTATTACCGTAAATTGGGAAATTTTGGCGTCTGGATATTTTGGCGGTTTTCTCTCTAAAGGCATGTGTTTAATTTTGGTGCTTTGTCTAATTGTTATTTTTAATTTTGTTACAACAGTAGTGAGCAAGCTTATTCATATTTGCCTTTATTTACCCTTTATTGACAAAATATCATTGAATTTCTCAAACGAGCAACACGACTAAGTTAACCTAATGAAGGAATCGGATACGGATGCAATTGCAAATAATTCCGTATATCGTGGTTCAAAGCTTAAAGAAGTTATGAAATAAAATCTTAAACATTAAAATCACTTTTAAATAGATTGTTTATTTTTAACAAATTTCATATGAAATAAATTTTAATCATCGCTATTGCAGTACATGTTGATCTATTGACGATCAAAGATTTAAATTTTAATCCTTATGCCTCTGGCAGTACATGTTTATTAACTGAAGATAAAGGATAACAAGGAGTTTTGCTATTCTAATTACCAATAAAGGTGTCTAATCAGCAATAGCCTGTCATATTTATGACATGTGTGAATAAAATTCATGCTGTGTTTTCTTAACAATTTCAGAAAATTGACAATTAAGTAAACATTATATAGTGTTGTTGTCAAACTATACCAGGTATTATATGCAGATTTTGCTATGTATAGAATTGTAGGAAATATACGGAAGATATAATAACATCAAATATTTTCCCCAACAATTAACATTACGATATTGTCGTACCGGTACGCGATTTTGGCGTTTCAATTTTAAGTGTTTGCTTTATTTTCGTGTGTTTAATTTTGGCACTTTCATTGGAGGCACCAAATAAACCAAAATAAAACTACCACCAAAATAACCCAATTTACGGTATGTCTTTTGTATTATCATTTTGATCCTGCATTCAGCCAACTATTGTACAAATAACATGTACACAAATTCATATTTGCTTTATTTGTACATGTACTTGTAAAAATAAAATCTCCTGTTACTCCACTTCCATATTGAGCAAACGGTACTGTGAATATCACTTTTTGTGTGACAAATTATTTTGGGGTCCTCTTCACAAAGTGCCAGGTGTAAATTGCAGGTTAAAACCAAATATATTTACATTGTCTGAAATATAAAATTTATTTGTACTCTCTGCAAAATGCAAGAAAAGCTCAACAAGCCTCACTTTTGGTCCAGTTCATAAAGCTCATACAAGTAAATGATATTTTTTCTGATAATGAACAAATATTGTATATAACTTGGCATCAATTTCCCATTCTGTGCAATTTTTTGCATACATTTTTTTTTATTATATTAACAGATTCTGATGACAGTGAAGGAAACAAAGGAATTGCGGTTTCCACAGATACCTGCTGGCAAAAAAAAAAGGCTCAGGGAAATCCTACAATAGTTTGTCTGGTATAATAACACAAATAACACTATAAATTGGTATATGTTTGGTTAAACAAAAGTGCACACGCTGAAAAGTCTCGCCTTCTTTACTTATCATTGATATTATGTTGATAGTCCTAAATATAAAGCTTTACTACAACTATCACATAAACTAAACATGATCCAAGAAAATGAGGTCAAGGTCATATAAACCAAACAAGAAATACCTGTACACCTTACAATCATTCAATACACTAAATATAGTTGACCTATTGCTTATAGTTTCTAAGAACAGACTTAACCAAGAAAACAAAACATTGAACCATGAAAATGAGGTCAAGGTCAGATGAACCATGCCAGGCAGACATGTACAGCTTACAATTCTTCCAATTGCTTATAGGTTAAGAAAAACAGACCAAAACACAAAAACTTAACACTGAGCAATGAACCATGAAAATGAGGTCAAGGTCAAATAAAACCTGCGAGACTGACATGTACATCATAAAATGTTTCCATACACCAAATATAGTTCACCTATTGCATATAATAATAGAAAAAAAGACCAAAACTCAAAAACTAAACTTTGACCACTGAACCATGAAAATGAGGTCAAGGTCAGACGACACCTGCCAGCTAGACATGTACACCTTACAATCATTCCATATACCAAATATAGTAGACCTATTGCTTATAGTATCTGAGATATGGACTTGACCACCAAAACTTAACCTTGTTCACTGATCTATGAAATGAGGTCGAGGTCAAGTGAAAACTGTGTGACGAGCATGAGGACCTTGCAAGGTACGCACATACCAAATATATTTATCCTATTACTCATAAGAGAGAAATTAAAATTACAAAAAATCTTAACTTTTTTTTCAAGTAGTCACTGAACCATGAAAATGAGGTCAAGGACAATGGACATGTATCAGACCGAAACTTCGTAACATGAGGCATCTATATATAAAGTATGAAGCATCCAGGTCTTCCACCTTCTAAAATATAAAGCTTTTAAGAAGTTAGCTAACGCCGCCGCCAGATCACTATCCCTTTGTCGAGCTTTCTGCGACAAAAGTCGCAGGCTCGACAAAAATTGGAGAATATTATTTTGCAGTATCTATTGATGTTTGACTCGAATAATTTACACACATTTTTTTGTCATGCTTGCAGATATTGTTTTTATGATTGGTAAATAATTTTATCATGAGAAGTTACAGATCAAGTTCAATTTTGGTTCATTTCTAATGATTTTGTACAGAGTTATAGTCCTTGGACTTAGGAAATTCACTAAAATAATCAGTTTTCCTCAATTTTTTCTTCTTGTTTGAATATATAGATTTGAAAATTGGTATATACATGTAGTTTAATCATGAAAAGTTAAAGATCAAGTTTGAATTTAGTTCCAGACTTATGATTTTAGGCACAGTTATGGTCCTTGGACATAGAAAATTCACTCAGATAATAAATGTTCAACATTTTTTTTTTTTGTCATGTTTGAAGATAATGACATGATATTTGTTATATAGTTTACACTGTGACGAGTTATAGATCAAGTTAACATTTTGTTCCAGTTCAATGTAATTTTAACCGGTAGGGGACTATATATTGCCAGGGAATACTCACAGATTGCTTCTTATCTTAGTGATAACATGTACACAAACCCCCCAAGGGTGACTGGGGAATAGAAGTATGGTCACCATTGGTCTTCTTCCGACCGGTGGTAAAACCCTCGTCAAAGTGGGGCGTCCGTTTGGCTGTGCGGGATATACAAATTTGCAGCCACGTCCGGTCAGAATGGGGACGTTAAATCCGATGCCTCGTTTAAAGAGAGTGCCACGCTCTTTGCACGTTAAGAACCCTTGCAACAACTCTTTGAGGGGTCCGTAGGTGACCTGTTGCAAGGCTAAATTTCTGTCCCTATCCAATATACCCTCATTTCCCGTGGCAGTCTAAATTTCTCCGACCTCAATCCCAGACGCCTCTATTACAGAACCTACCTATTGTATTTATTGTTAATTTGTTCTCGTCCTGAATATGCATGAAATATTTGCCACTGGACGTTAAGCAACCAACAATCAATCAATCAATCAACATGTACACAACATATCTTGTTTATATACCAAATAACATTAAATCTTTTAAAATGTTATGCATGTTGCAGGATGTGCATCACTGATTGGACAGAAGACTGGGAAGGTACTGAATGTAAAAATGAAACAAAAAAATTGTAGGACTTGTGATGTTGCCAAAAGAAAAGGTATAGTCCCAAAAGACCACAAATGCAGCAAAAACCATACAGGCTCAGCTAAAGGAATAGAGCCAGCTTTAGTTGTTGATATGATCAAAGATGTGATAGATAAGGGTGTGAATATAAAAGAAATTGCTGGCGATGATGACACTACAGGTTTTCAAAGGGCAAAAAACGTTCTTAACATAAAACTTAGGAAAAGATCTGACAAAAACCATATCAAGAAAAACATATCAAAACAGTTACATGCAATCAAAAACAAATACAAGGAATTGTCATAGAGAATAATCAATTACATAATGCAGAATTTTTTATACACGGTTGCACAAAATAAAAAAAAAAAAAAACACAGAAGGTATAACAACTGGATTGAAAGCAATGGTAGGACATATTTTTGGTGACCACAGCTTCTGCAACACAAAGTGGTGTGTCTTTTGGAAAATCTCCTGCAAAATTTAAAAAGTTACCATACGGCAAACCACTCCAAAATCCAGAGTTGAAAAAGGAACTAGAGAGAATCTTTATTAAAAAATTATCAATTCATGCAGAAAAACTTGCTAATCTTGCTAGCACTCAACCCAATGAAAATCTGAACCAAATGTTAGCCACAAAAGCACCTAAATATAAACGCTATTCTGCTTCTAATAGTCTGAGTTACAGGTTTAGTGCAACAGTGGCACAGAAAAATGAAGGCCACAGATATGTGCATAAGGTAATTAAATAAATTGTTTAATATTTAGAACAAATCCTGTAAAGTAATTCCTTATTACTATTAGATTTATATTATAATTTTGAACATCATTCATGGTATATATATATATATGATATTTTGGAATTTATCTTTCAGTCAAATCAAGACGAGATAATGAAGAATGAAGAAAATGTAAGGCCATATGTTGACATAGTTGCTGACTCTACTTCATTATTGGACTTTAGTGGAAAATTGTCGCAATGCCGATCATATATCCTATTCTTAATGTAGTTGTACCTTGAACTGTAAAAATAATGTATATACACAGAATTTATTTTTTAGCCTTCCTTCTGTAGAATCAAACTCAATTCAATTTATATCATTTAGCACCTATTGTCAAATTCAAATTTCAGTCTTATCATTTCAGAGGGTGTATCGGGGTACCTTCATGACGAATAACGGTAAAAATTCTTGACAAATGACGTTAACAGTAATTTTTGGTGCATGACGATAAAATGTATTTAAATAAATAAAAGATTTGTTTAGTTTTTTAATTAGATATTCAGACGTCAAACAAACAAAAAACGAATGTTGAAAATCAAAGGAAAAAAAAAAAAAAAACGCATCAAAGTCAAAGATTTCATGCTTGTAATTTTGTAAGACAGACGCGTGTTTTGTGTACAAAAGACTCATCAGTGACGGTCGAATAAAAAAGTCAAAGGCCATGAAAGACTCAAAATTCCGACACGCTTTGCAAAATACAGGTAAGGTTATCTATTCCTGAATAGAGTTTATTTTCGATCCGTGAGTTTGACTATCCCTGTGGTATCTTTCGCCCCTCTTTTTTAACTGTTATGCTTCCTCTTATTTGACAGATAAAAAGTGTTGTTGTAAAACTTTGAGAATTATTTATCTGACTTCATACAGAAACTTCTTAGGTGGAAAAAACCCGTTTTTTCTTCTGTAATGTCTTCTGATTTGATTAGAGTTTGGAATTCAAAATGTTTATTTTATTTTGCCAAATATATGCTCAATGTAATTTGATTCACGTCTAGCTTGCTCAAAAAAATTGGGTGTCGTGATTTTTCTATATTATGTTTCTTTATTTTGCAGCTCCAACGACTTTTGATAATGACAATGCTAGTAATCTGTATGCATATTGAGTTAACAAAGACCAAGCATTTTATTGTCAACCCTTATTTGTTGCCGACTATTTGAGCTGGACAAATCATACCAGTAGGTATTACTAGTTTATTTCCATTGGGCGAAATACAAACGGGAAAGTTTTCATGGTTGATTGACTTTGAAAATTTCTTTAATTGGACATAAGAAGATGTGGTATGTGTGCCAATGAGACAACTCTCCATCCAAGTTATTATGTGTAAAACGTTAACAATTATAGGTCAAAGTAATTATATATATATATATATATATATATATGTAACACTATATATTAAAAACATCAACTAAATAATAGGGCATACATTGAATTTTTAACTGTTTACAAAACTTCTCTATCTCAGGAATAGATTACCTTAGCTGTATTTGGCTAAACTTTTAGGAATTTTTGGTCCTCAATGCTCTTCAACTTTATTTGTTTTTTTTTTTCACTTTTTTATTCGAGCGTCACTGATGAGTCTTTTGTAGACGAAACGCAAGTCTGGCGCATATACTAAATTGCAATCCTGGTATCTATGATGAGTTTATTTATATAAAAGTAAATCTTTTGAACTTTTCAGACTAGGAAGTTGAAACCTAAAACGCATTTTTACAAAACATTTAAGCCATATTTAGGAGAGGTGTCAGATTGATTGATTGATTGTTGGTTGCTTAACGTCCAGTGGCAAATACTTCATGCATATTCAGGACGAGAACAAATTAACAAAAAATACAACAGGTAGGTTCTGTAATAGAGGCGTCTGGGATTGAGGTCGGAGAAATTTAGACTGCCACGGGAAATGAGGGTATATTGGATAGGGACAGAAATTTAGCCTTGCAACAGGTCACCTACGGACCCCTCAAAGAGTTGTTGCAAGGGTTCTTCACGTGCAAAGAGCGTGGCACTCTCTTTACACGAGGCATCGGATTTAACGTCCCATTCTGACCGGACGTGGCTGCAAATTTGTACATCCGCACAGCCAAACGGACGCCCCACTTTGACGAGGGTTTTACCGCCGGTCGGAGGAAGACCAATGGTGACCATACTTCTACTCCCCAGTCACCCTTGGGGTTTAGAGGTGTCAGAAGTTTCGCTCAATCCCCTTAGTCCTCGGTGAAAGAGAATTTCGAGATTTTCAAGAAATGATGAAATTTATTTTGAAATGTTTAGGGACGGGAGTCTGCCACAGATTGCTTTATTTTTTATATTACAAAGTATGTGATATACATGTACATTTGAATTTGGTATGACAAGTACTTATAATAACTGAGACATTTGAAACTTTAGCTAGAAATAATATCGATATCAGTCAACAGATGCAGTTTGTATTGGAAGAAGATGGCACTGAGGTGAATAAGGACACCTTTCCTTTTATTCAGGTCAATAACATTTTACTTGTTTTAAAGGTTTGACATATTTATAGAGAAAATGGCAAAACACAAGATTACAAATGACAAACTAAAAGAGTTTGGCTCTGTAGAACATCTGTCATGCCAGGTTCTAATAAAGGTGTAAAAGGCAAGTTGATGGACTTGAGCCCACACTTGGTGCACATACACTGTATGGCTCATAGGTTAGTACTTTGTAAAAGCCAATCAACAGAAGGTATTATTCAATAAATAAAACATTATCAGGAATTGTTGACTTCTGTATTTTATCATTTCAAAGCATCACCGACATGAGTAAGTGAATTACATGAAGTTCAGTGTGTACTTAATTTACCAGTTTTAAAATGCAGTGAGATATATGCTGTCCAACGGTTATCCTGTTTTGAGGCAGTTCATCTGTTGATGTTCGTGAAAAGGCGTTTATCAGTTGCATCAGAGCTCTTGGCTTAATAGATAAGCTTATAGTAGGTCCCTTTTGGCACATTATTGAGTCATATAAAAATATATTAGAGCTCACACCTGTTCTTTATCACCTGAAAAATACATTGCAAAAACTTTCAAAAGATGCCTTATCTCTCTTAAATGGTGAATTAGTGTTTGAAGGTCTTGATGTTTACAAATATGAAATCTTTTAAAGCCTAGTGCAGCCCACTGATGACCCAGTTTTTGATATGTATACCCAAATGGAATTAGAGCTATGCATAGGGGGCATGTTACTTATCCTGGAAAGGCAGTCTAAAGATCAGCTACCTGTTGGAAGGTTCTATGAACCTTCACTGGGTGACCAGTTACACAGTCAGTCTGTTACCACTACATAGACCTGTTCAAAGAGGGACTTTGTTCAGTAAGAGATGCTTGTAAATCTTAAACCATCTGCATCAACCACTTCAATTATAATGTGGTCAAATAATAAAACTCTAGGTGGCTAGAAAATCTCCCTGAAAATGAAAAAAAGGTTATTGATGATGCAAGAGCAAGTGCCCCTGAAATGGAAGAATCATTCAACAAGACAGAGAGCTCTTTTTAATAAGAAACTTGAGTTTCTTAAGGCAAAAAGAGAAAACAAAACGAACAAGGAAAATAAAAAATATACACAATAAGTTAACAGGGAAGCTGAATGATCTTGGTGGGCTATGGGTCAATAGTGAGCAAATAGCTTCATATAAATTGATAGTAGGAGACGGACACAACTCTAATGTCTTATTAAAAGATTCTTTAAATGCTCAACTTCAGTTCAGGAAGCATGTTTTCAAAAGCAAGGGTCCAAATGAAAATTTTCAGCAAACAAGTAAAGAGCAACAATATTCGGCCCAACAATTTGAAAATAATCTAGCTGAGATAATTGACTTGAACAAAGAAAATGAAAATGTTGAAGACAAACTTGAGTATTTCCCTATACATGATTGATTGATTGTTGCTAAACGTCCAGTGACAAATATTTCAGTTTAAGGACGAGAACAAGTTAACAATAAATACCATAGGTAGGTCTTGTGATAGAGGCCATCTAGGATGAAGGTCGGGGAAATTTTGACCGCCACAGGAAAATAAGGGTATATGGGTAGGGACAGACATTTTGCCCTGCAACAGGCCACCTATGGACCCCTAAAAAAGTTGTTGCAAGGGTTCTTTAAGTACAAATAGCGTGGCACTCTCTTTACACGAGGCATCGGATTTAACGTCCCCATTCTATCCGGACGCGGCTGCAAACCTGATACATCCAGCACAGCTAAACGGACGCCCCACTTTGGCAGGCGTTTTACTGCCGGTCGGAAGAAGACCAAGTGACCATACTTCTATTCCCCAGTCACCCTTGGGGGTTTCCTATACATGAAACTCGGGTAAATATTTATACTGCAAAACAGAATTTGGTGAAAAAAATTCATGGATGAAAGAAAACAAGTCAGAGGAGCAGAAGGCAACCCCTAATTAAAAAGATAAAGATGATCCTGATTCTGCTTTGGCAGCAATAGAGTTGGATTTCTCATCTGAAGAAGAGGCACCATTACTGCTCCTGGAACCCAAACAAATGCAAGAATCTCCCTGTTCCATCAGATTCAGAACCTGTTACGGAGAAGAAAAAAAAAACAGATAAAAAAGTAGGTTGCCCATGTTCATTCATCTGACTCTGATAATCACTCTCCTACTCAACAAAAAAACAGCCAAAAAAAGTTTTCGTGTTCCGAAACAGAAAAAAAAACCTCTAAATTTATAGTCACATATGTTTCCCATTCTGAAGACATGTAAATCCTACACCGTTCTAAAATCATATTTTATGTCTTTTTTTTTGTCATCATTATCATATACATTTTTCCCCTGCTGTCATACCAAAGACTTTAAAATTGGTATTTGCTGCTGCTCCGATTAGCACGCGGCAACAAGGAGCAAAGACTGGTCCGCTCCGAGTGAGAATAATGTGTTTCAGTTAGGGGACACATCTTCCTGCAGTGAGCTACCTTTCGAACAAGAATGTTACAAATCTGACCAGTGTGTCGGTCTAGTACAAAACATGGTAAATATTTATATTAAATTAACATGTTCTCGTCCTGAATATGCATATATTAATTTGCCATTGGATGTTAAGCAGCCATCCATCATGAGATTTGTATTGCTTGTGTTTGATTGATGTTATTTTCATTTTTTTGTGAATTATTTTTTGTTTAACATTATTTAACATGTTTAATTGGTATTTAATTATTAAACAGTTTTATAGTAGAGATTTTAATGTGTTGCTTTTTTCACAGTTTCAGGTACACCTAACACCGAGGAGGTGCCTAACATGCCTAAAGACAATATGAAAAAAAAAATCAAGACCAAAAAATTGAAAACAGGAGCGACAAAAAAGTGAAAAGTAAAAGAGAAGCAACAAAATTAAAGATTAAAACTTTACGTAGTTCAAAAAGCAGAATTATCAATAAAAAAACTTTATAAAGAGCAAGTGTATGAACCCGTGGAGGGGCTTATTGTCATATATGACATAAGCAAAAACTTTTTAAATACTTTGGATCTGGTGACAATGTCACAATGTCACCAGATCCTAAGAAAGACAGCCCTTAGCCACAGGCCATGGACTAAAGATATCAAAGAAATCACGAAACTTCACCAACATCACCCAAGATCGAATCGAAAAAAACTTGTATTTCACACCATAGAAATACCAACTACCATTTCTAGGATGCCAAAACATGGCATTGGAACAGAAGCACGTGCTGGACACCCTTGCCATTGATAAAGCAATGGCAAGGGGCAAACAAAAGATGTTCCAATGAGTAAATATAATTCTTTTGATAGTTAATTTTATGTAACGAATAACACAGCTGTAATAACCATGATCACTGAAAAAGTTCCAAGACTAGAAAATCAAAAGATCTGCTAGTCATAATGCATTATACTTCATAATCAGGTCCCAACCTGTACAATTGATTGATTGATTGTTGTTTGCTTTTCGCCGCATTAGCACAGAAAGGCTATATCGCGGCGAGCTAATTCGAATATTATAACAGTTTAAGGTATATTTTAAAATCAGACAAAAGGTCTTTCAATAAACTAAAACTCTAGACTAAAGCAAATAGATTATTTACAAATAAAAGTCAACACTAAGATAATGTGATAAAAATTAAAATCGTTTTAAATATAACAACATTTTTATATTTTATAATATATTCCAATTTCTTTTAAGAATGAAACAATATTTGTAAATGGAACATTATTAAATAAATCATACATATTATTGACATTGAAATGCTTCTTACGAATATCAGCAAAGTCAATACAATTAATTAAAACATGTTTAATAGTATACTTGCAGTTGCAAGGTACACATTGTGGTTCTTCATTTTTAAAAGATACTCGTGTGTCACTCAAGTATGACCAATTCGACACACTGATCTTTTCTGCACATTAAATTATTAAAAGGTTTACCTAAATTAGGTTTAATTTCATGTAATTTGTTACCATCTCTCTTACTCCATTCTTTTCAAAATATTAAAAACATATTCTCTAATATTAGATTTAAAATCGGTATATGGTATATCACAGTTAGATAAAGTGTCACCCAGGGCATTCTTTGCCTTAAGGTCTACAGCTGTGTTTCCATGGATTCCAACATGACTCAGCACCCATAGAAATATTATTTCTTTAAGAAGAATTTTAAATTCCTCATTACATATAAAATTTTGAGAATTGTTGGGTTTTAATTTTAGTATTTTGTATAGCTTGTAAGCATGAAAGTGAATCAGAACATATAATAAATTTGGATCTATCTGAAGAAGCAATAAATTTCAAAGCCAAAATTATTGCTTCTGCTTCAGCAATAAAGATGGATGCAGCAGATGGCAAACGGAGAGTTGCAGCTCTGTCCCTGAAGACAGCGGCAGATGCAACTCTGTCACCATCTTTGATCCATCAGTATAGACAGTTGAAAAATCTGAATAATTGGCTTTAATTTCAGCATAGTGTTGCTGAATTAAAGAGGATTTGTTTCACTTTTATTGTGTTTACGGAGATCAAATATCATTTTGGTTTGGGAAGTTCCATGGAGGACATTTGCAAGTTTCAACTTGAGCAACAGATTTTAAATCAAAAGTAGCTAAATGTGGTTTTAAACGTATACCTAACGGAGAATTTAATTTTCATGTTTTGCAAAATATCTTCATAAATTGGATTAAAAACACAGCTGTAGGCAGGATTATCTGAATAGGCTTTTAGTTTGACAGCATATTGAAGTCCAAGCTTCAAACGTCTGTCAAAAAGTGAATGCTCATCAGCCTCTACATACAGACTCTCAACTGGTGAGGTTTTAAAGGCGCCAAGACAGAGACGCAAACCCTGGTGATGAACAGCATCGAGAATCTGTATGTCGGACTTCCGTGCAGAGCCATACACTATAGAGCCATAATCTAGTTTGGATCCAACTAGAGATCTATATAAATTAAGTAAAATGTTGCGATCAGCACCCCAATCGGTACTGCCGACAACTTTTAAAATATCTAATGCTTTTAAACATCTTGATTTTAACATTTTGATATGGGGGAGAAAGGTTAATTTTTTATCAAAAAGTAACCCTAGAAATTTGGTTTCATCAACCATTTTAATTGGGTTTCCATATAAAGTGAGTTCTGGATCAAGATGTAATTTCCTTTTGTTACAGAAATGCATCCCAACCGTTTTAGATGAGGAAAATTTAAAACCATTTTCCGAGGCCCATTTTCAATTCTTCCAAGACATAATTGTAATTGTCGTTCAATGTTATTCATATTTTGCCTCTGTAACATATTAAAAATCATCAACATACAATAAACCTTCAATATTACTTTTCAAAACTTCAACAAGACTGTTAATTTTAAGACTAAATAATGTCACAGATAAAATACTCCCTGAGGGACACCCATCTCTTGATCATACAGATCAGACATGGTTGAATTAACTCTAACATTAAATTGTCTGTTAGAGAAAATTAGAAATAAAATTTGGCATATTGCCTTTCAACCCCATATCAAAAGATCTTTCAAAATACCATACTTCCATGTAGTGTCATAGGCCTTTTCTAGATCGAAAAGACCGACACCACATGTTCATTTTCGCAAAACCATTACGGACAAATGATTCGAATCGGACAAGATGATCAAGAGTATTGCGGCCCTGTCGGAATCCACACTGGATATTGGCTAATAGCCCATTTGATTCCAAGAACCAAACAAGGCGATCATTGACCATCCGTTCGAGTGTTTTACAGACACAACTGGTAAGAGCAATTGGTCGATAATTGATAGGATCCGTGTGATCTTTACTTGGTTTTGGAATAGGCACGACGGTTGCAAGCTTCAGATTGATGGTAAATCACCAGATTCCCAGATGTTATTCATGAGCTGCAAAAGAGCTTCCAGCGGGAATCTGGCAAGTGTTTTAAGAGTTGGTAGTGAATATTATCAGGCCCACAAGCTGTATCATGGGCTTTTGACAGAGATGTTTTAAGTTCTTCAAGAGAAAAGAGTTTATTATAATTTTCACCATTTTTGATTTGAAGTTCAACTTTATTTTTCTTTTGTTTTTAACTTTTTAAAATCTTCCCTGTAGTTGTTAGAAGAAGAAGATTTCGCAAAGTTTCACCAAGCTTGTTGGCAATATCCTTTTCAGATGTTAATAAATCATTGCCATTTTTAAATGTTTTACTTTGGCTTTAGAATTTTTACCGTTGATCTTTCGTATCATGTTCCATACTTTTGTCATCGGAGTGCGAGAAGTTATTCCCAAATTTCTTCCAAGACGTTCGTCGTGCTTGCCTACACGTCCGCCGTGTCTTAGCGCGAAAAATACGGAAATTACTCAAGTTTTCCGTCGTTGGTTGTTGATTGAACCGTCTTTCAGATTTTTACGGTCATCTATTGCTTGATCACAAGCGTCATCAAACCATGGTTTGCTGGGATGTTTTGGATTTGCCGAGGTCTTAGGAATAGTTCTGTCAGCAATTGACGTTAAAACTGTGTTAAAAGTTAAAATTGATCGTGTACAATCTCAAACATCTTTGACTGAAGTTCCGCTTTACAGAGATTCTCAAACAAGGGCCAGTCCGCCTTGTCAAGTTTCCAACGTGGTACTCTCTGTTGGGCAGAAGTAAAAGATGTTCAAGTACTATTGAAAGTGATCACTTCACATAGATCATCATGAACACGCCATGAATAATCCAGAAGAAGAGAGGATCGCAGATAGTGATATCAATAGCAGAATAAGACCCGTTTCCAGGATGAAGATAAGTATTAGATCCATCATTAAAATGCATAATCCTTCTTGAGAGACAAAGTCCTCAATGATCTTACCTTTGGCATTATGAGACTTGCTTCCCCACAAGGGATTGTGGGCATTGAAGTCGCCCATAAGTATAAATGGTAAGGGTAATTGATCAGTGAGGTTTTGAGTTTAGCTTTATCTATAATTGAATTGGGTGGAATATATATCGAACATAATGTAATTGTTTTATCTAATGATAAACGAATTGCAACTGCCTGCAGATCCGTGGTGAGTTGGACTGTGCTATGAATGACGTTGTCCTTCACAAAATGGATGATCCGCCTGCAGCACGTTCATCTACCTGAGAAAATGTGCTATACATGTTGTATCCTTTTAAAGATACATTATCACTTTCTTTTAGATGAGTTTCTTGAAGACAAAATGCAATAGGTAAATAAGACTGAACTAGAAGCGTTAACTCGAGAAGATTTATTTTAAGACCTCGGCAATTCCATTGGATGATATTAGTCATGATTTGTTAATAGACGGGCGAATGCTATCGAGTTTGCCAGCATTCTTATTTCGCTCACCCTGAGATTGTGATCTTTCGGGTGGCGCAACACTTTCGATTTCCATTTCTGAATCGTCGTTAAGTGTTGAAAATCTGTTGTGTGAGGAGAGTCGTCGATCTCAGGACCACACGCAGCTGGTTTTACTCCGCCTCGACCCCTACCCGCGACCTCGAATCAGAAGACTTCTGAGAGGATGTATTTGCTGGCTTCTTTGGTACATCCGTCTGTTTTGGAGAACGAAGAGGAGATGGGGCTTTAGTAGACTTTGTACTGGATGCAGAAGATAAACTAGTTTTATTTGATGCAGATGAAGGAGGACTATTGGAGATGGAAGAATCATCTATGTCACTGGGAAGATCCCAGACAGATTCACCGCCCCAACTGTCTGATTTAACTGTATCTTTTTATTTGATTTCTTTTTTCATTTTTTCCGATGATGACATTGAGCTCTGTAAGGAAGATTGTGTTGACTGAGTACTGGTTTTAGAAGGTGTTGGTTTTCTTGGAATTAATACTTTATCGTTAGGTTCTGTTTCAACAGGCAGCATTGTAAATGTCTCAGCATCAATTGGCCAGGTCATTCGAGTTTGTGTATGCTCGTGACTGAATGAGCGGACAACTTTGCTGGCGTACGATGGTCTGTTCGAAACAGAAGCTATCTGTTTAACTTCTGGGTAACTGATGTTTCTTTCTGTTTTAATTTTGATAATATTTTTTCTTTAACGTAAACAGGGCAGTCCCTAGATGATGAAAATGGGACTCACCACAGTTTACGCATTTAGAAGATTCAGAGCTACAGGTTGTTCCCTCGTGTCCTTCGTCAGAACACTTGAAGCATCTCTGCGTACCACGACATTGTTTGGTTCCATGAACTAACTTTTGACAAGTGAAGCATCGAATTGGGTTAGGGATAAACCTGTCAACTCTGATTCCGAAGCAACCTAAAGTAATCGATGAAGGAGGAGTTGGAGTTCTAAAGGTCAAAAGATATGTATTTAATTTGGTTATAGTTCCATTCTTTTTTATTTGAAATCTAACAACATCAGTTACACCTTGGCTGGAAAGTTCCTCACAGATTTCTTCCACGGTAAGGTCACCAAGGTATTGACTTCTGTCTCGAATGATCCCCTTACAGCTGTTCAAACTGTTGTGAGGAGAGGCAGAAACAGGAAAGATTTGTAATTGTTTTCATTGTAAGCAAATTTGTTGATTGAGTTTTGTTGGAACATTCAACCAACAAATTCCTGATCTCATTTTGAAACTTTTTAACAGTACCAGCAACGCTTTGTATTTGTTTGTGAATCACAAAGGAGATATTTTTGAAATTGGTTTTCATCTGTACCTTTTATTACAATAAATCTGGGCCAACTGTCATCTTCCCGACAGGGCACTGTATCATCACATTTTCTTTTTATGTATTAAAGCTGATTTAGAGGGTTGGTTTTGATGTGCCATAAGAAAAAGAAAGGTTCACCATTCTTGTCATCCACCCACCTCGGAGTGCCTACAAGGGCGATGCTGTGTTTCCGTGGCGAGCCGGGGTCAAGTGCTAATGCTGAAAAGAGCTCCAAGTATAATGTAGCTCTTCCCAAAATTAGCACCCAAGATCCACTGCGGAAAGCACCAGATGTTCCAAGAATAGTATACTCAAGCAGAGCGTATCCATCAAGCGAAATAGAAAGCGTACCACTTGATTGACCCATGAGCCATCGCCTTCGTCAGTTATCCGAAATATAAATAGCGTAATTTAAATACATGTGTATATGACAATTGTTATAAGAAAGCTTATTGTTGAGGATTAACTGAAGGGCTCGACCAGCCGATTGATCGGACCGGGTCCATCCGACCTCCCGTTTAGATGATATCAGAGCCAAAGCAGCTTATTGAACTGTAGTCTCGTCCGTCCGGGTATTTTCTGACCGTAAGGAGTCTGGCTACAGCCCTCATCCGCTAGGATCTCGTCAACCACCGACACGGGTAGCAACCCACGGCTAACGGGTTGGAGAGCCTATTTTATTTAAAACATCGGGCAACTCGTACGATGTTCGGATCACTTTAGTCTGGCCTCTACCCTTCGACCTGTCCAGCATGGGTAACCCTACCAGGAGACGAAGCTCCAGCTGGCATAGCTCTCAGGGTCACTGAGACACGCAAGCCCCCCGACCACGGCAAGGATAGCGATTCACCAGGGGGCCAACCTGTACAAACATGAGGGGATGATTGCCCTGGTAATGCAAAAATGAGATGTACCAAGTAGCCATTTGAAATCACAAGTCAAATAAAACATTCAAAGCTCAAACAATTCATAGAAAACCCAAACATTGGGAAACACCAACTCGGGTGCTTTGCTAGGGTAAGAAATTTATTTTTCAACAAGTGACCTAAAACATATGTGGTAAACTTGAAACATATCAGTAGTTTAATGTGACACAGATCCGCCATAAGGCCAAACAAACCATGCGTGCAAGAGTTTCAATTTGGTTTCATTATATTGCCAAGATTATCTATTAAACACATGTGTACATGTAGCTGTGGTGTTTAAAATTCGTCAAACCTGGATTTTGTAGCTAAAAATTAAACATAGAAAACAAACTTAGGATCTCAATTCAAAAGCTTTAATATATTGGATAATCTAGTAAAGTTTTGTTTTCTGACTGAGAACAAACGCTAAAAATCGATTAAAGAATGCTCAATACATCAGATCGATAGAATGCAACATAAACACTCAATAATTAACAAATACACTGGTTCGATGGCACAACATAAGCCATGTCAGTTATACTGCACCATATCTAATTATTTTAACAGATCAATATTGTTGTATACCTTTCAAATGATCCACGACAAAGCGAGTTCCTATAAATTTTTATAAACTAAAATTATTAGCAAATAGATAATTTTCATGATTTTTTTTCTAAAATGTTATATTAATTTGTAAATATTTCTTCTTACAGAGGAAGAACTCAATGCCAATTTATTTAAAGTTACAGGCATCTTACGAAAGAGGAGAGAAGGAAGGAAGTAATTGTATTTAGTGCTTTCGGATGGCGATTCTGCATATCAATGTAAATGCGGGGCCTCGGTGGCCAGGTGGTAAAAGTATTGGAACTACTGTATTAACAGTCAGTTAACAGAGGTTGTGGGCTAGAATCCCACACGTGGCAGGTGCACTTGATTCCAAATTTTATTAACTAGGATTTGTCAGTTTTCCGACCGAAGATCGATGGTTCTCTACGGGCGCTTCGGCTTTCTCCACTTAAAATAAATAAAAATGACCGCAACGAAATAGCGCAATAATGTTGAAAGTGGTATTAACACCAATTGATCAATCTATGTAAAGTTCTGCGAGAACAATTTTACCTGCATGCAAACACTAGTATAGTTAAATCACTTAAGATATATTTCCATAGAACGGCATATTTGAGTTAAAGATTACCAATTCAGCAGTGTGGCAATATTTCCGAACACAATCCATGTTTTATTTTAGATTTTTTAACAGCAGTGGCTATCAAATCATCTACGATGGATGTTCACAAGATTCAATACCGCCAGACATCCGATTTGATTGAAAGGGTCGACATATCAAAATTATACTAATGCAAGAGCCCGGACTTTTTGCAAATATTCAGGCAACAAAATTGGCAGATTTAACTTTTGAAGGTATAGTTTATTTTACAGTTTATAATTTAATATATTAATTTTGCCTTAAATTGAAATAAAAAGATGTGGAATGAGTGCAAATGAGAACTCTCAATCTAAGTCTCAGTGCCCCAAGGGTGACTGGGGAATAGAAGTATGGTCACCATTGGTCTTCCTCCGACCGGCGGTAAAACCCTCGTCAAAGTGGGGCGTCCGTTTGGCTGTGCGGGATGTACAAATTTGCAGCCACGTCCGGTCAGAATGGGGACGTTAAATCCGATGCCTCGTGTAAAGAGAGTGCCACGCTCTTTGCACGTTAAGAACCCTTGTAACAACTCTTTGCGGGGTCCGTAGGTGACCAGTTGCAAGGCTAAATTTCTGTCCCTATCCAATATACCCTCATTTCCCGTGGCAGTCTAAATTTCTCCGACCTCAATCCCAGACGCCTCTATTACAGAACCTACCTATTGTATTTATTGTTAATTTGTTCTCGTCCTGAATATGCATGAAATATTTGCCACTGGATGTTAAGCAACCAACAATCAATCAATCAATCCACGTCTCAATGTCTGACTAAAATTTATAAGCAGGACGGGATAAGATCTACAAATATGGCAACATGACTGGAATTGTTAGTTAACTCTTAATAGACCTTTCCCCCTTTAATGATGATTCTATCAAAACATTTGTCATTGTCGAAGATGAAAGTTAGCGACAGAGGCTCACTAGAGCCACTAGTTTTGTGAATCCTTTGCCGTGTTGGTGTATCGTTTTTCATGGTAGAAGGACAGACATATTAGATTCAAATTAGCGACAGAGGCTCGTTAAAGCCACTAGTTACCTGCATCCTTTATCGGGTTGGTGTATCGTTTTCATGGTAGGAGGACAGACATATGAGATGCAATGTTCAGCATATGGGGCGCATGTGTGTTGTGTGAATGCTCTCTAAGGTTTTTAATTGTAAACAGTTTATAGATAACTGTTTATCAGTCGGCGTGTAAAAACTTTGTTCTATTACAGAGATCAGTCAGTCAGATTGTTATCGCACTATGTGGATAGTTACTGCTGGGCGAATGAATAGTATGCGATGGGGAAGAATTCAAGAACGCAGCAAAATATGGGACCACGTCCGATAGTATTGAGTAGAAGCATTACATAGGAGCATGGAACATGTTTGGCCTTAGGAACTTATGTAAAATTTCATTCAAACTTTTGAAACTAAATTGATGTACGAATTTAAATTGTATACATTGCAATGACAACCAGCCAGGAATATCATTTTTGCGTCTACGAATTTTACAAAATTAATACATAAAATGATCTTTCAAGTTTTTTGATAATAGAAATAATTGATGATGAACAAGAGTAAAAACAGATGACAAAGGTGAAGAGCAGTGTCATATAAAAGATGAATAGCAGAAATCTAACAGAGGTGACATAAGTGGTGAATTCAGTATTGAACAATTGAATCTGTGAGCTACTACTCACTAATGATACCCGCGCTAAAAGTATAAGGTAAACGGGAAGTTGTTGAGTGATTAATCTGAAAACGCATCAGACGGTATATAAACCCTAAAACCAAATACTGATGAAAGACTCTGACGAGAGAGGATGTGTTTCTGATAAATGGATTATGTCTAATCACCATGTCTTTACTAAACAGTTTTACTGCTGTTAAATCACAGTTTAATTTTTTCAATGCAACTATACTTTTTAATGGAAATAGTGAATCAAGTGAACAAAATTCAGAAAATGAAAGTATTTCACTGGATTTATCTGGACAAATATCTCCAAAGAAGCATAGTGTAACTATTCATGTCGCACAACATATGTTAAAAGATGTACAGAGAATCTTGGATAATGATCTTAACTTTATAAGAAGTCATTTTCAGTGTGGAAATATATACAAAACTGTCAGTAACAGTGACATTATATGCAAGTACTAGTACAATTAATGTTCAAGGTCGCAATGTTTATACTTGGATTGACACTTTTGTGGCAATCTGTGAATCCCTTGAAAAAGAAATCATTTTATACCAACCAAGATCATCCACAACAGTTGAATTTATAGAAGAAATTTTCGATACATCCATTGAATTTTCCCAAGAGAACTCACAAATGTCCGAAGAGAATAATGATCAAGCTCAGAAGCTTAACCTCTAATTAGACTCAATAACTGAACATTCCAAATCAAATGATAATTCCAAATATGATGGGAAAAGTAGGGAGGACTTAATTCAGATCATTAATGATCTTGAATCAAAATTGGTGAAAACATGCAGTGTTGTGCCATACAAACTGAAAGTTTAGCTATATCTATTGAGTGTCAAACATCCAAATCTGTCAACACATGTGATGCGTCAATACAAACAGCACCAATTCCAGCTCCTAGGCTCTCAAAATTGAAACTTCACAAGGAACCATGCCAAACTACCACCAAAAATAAATCCCAGCCTGAAAACCAAATTCAAAACCAAAAATCTACCAAAACCCGAAATTTTGAACAATCTAAATCCAGTGATAAAAAACTAGATTATCGGTTCATCCATTCTAAAAGGAATCAGAACTCCTGGCCTAAGACAGATATAAGAACATTCAGAGGTGCCAACATTGATAGGATCACTAGTGAAGTTATGAAAATGAACTTAAGTACATATAAGAATATCATTCTTCAAGTTGGTGGAAATGATATAAGTGCTGGAAAATCCCTAAAAGAAATAGAAAAGGACGATGCAAGTTTGCCCTGGGCAGCTCGTTCGTATAGAAATAAGGCTTGTAACATCATAGTCTCAGGACTCCCCCAAAGAAATGATGTAAATGTGTACAGGGCAAAGGTAGTCCTAGAAAAACTGTGTCAACATTTTGGATTGGTTTTATACGACAGTATGAGATGTATATGAGTGACAGTTTCAGCCAGAATAAAGGTTTCTATACTCATGATGGCATTCATTTTAACTCCAGAGAAACATCCAGATACATTAAAACAATAAATAATATAGTTGGAATACTAAATTATCATTCTGATGTCTGCGCTCACTATGTTGAACTTAACCATAAAACATCCTCGTGTAGATTTGGAAAGAAAATCAAATGTCATAAATGTAATATGTATGGCCACAAACTGAAAGTTTGTAAAGCATGAAAAAATGGCAAAGAAGAGAATGCCAATTCAACCACTGTTTCAAACAGATTTAATGCACTTTCCACATTATGCTATGAATTCAATGTATTATCTTATATAAATCCACATTTTCTATTTCACAAGAGTATGGAATTTATGAAAGAATCAAAATGGGGAGTGTTAATTATGTTATCATTAAAGAAAAGGAGAATGGTAATTATTCATTTGACACAACTAAGAAAGTGTCTATTGTAAAACTTAATAGTATTAATGATGCATTAATTAATTCAAATAATGCTGACACTATATCTCAAACATGTGGACAGGATACATTACTTAATGATAAGCAGCTTGATACAAAGTGTGTTATGTTTGATAATGATTCTAATGTTATCCCTGAGGCCAATTTTCTAATTGATGAGAAATTATCTTCTATCTATGTTTATTTATTGATTATTGTTTCTCTTTCTTGGAACTTTAATGTATTCCCCTCATTACGCTTACTAGTGTTGTCATGTCTCCTTTAGGGTATAACAGTGTTCACGATATCAGACTACTTGTTACTAAATAACATGGTTTATTTTAATAAGGTAAGGAGACAGCAATATAAGATGCTGATGGGGTTCAAGTCGACCACGACGAGCAATAGATGCCTTCAGGTAATTATCATTGTAAAAATATTCATAAAGTAATTGGAAGTATCGCAAGGCTTCTTGTGTTGTGATAGAATTACTTTAGCTGATTCATATACTTGTGTCATAATAAGATGTTGTTAAGGAGCGAAATATACCAGAGGGACATTTAAAACTCATAGATCGAAAATAAACTGACAACGCCATGGCTAAAAATGAAAAAGACAAACAGACAAATAATAGTACACAAGACACAACATAGAAAACTAAAGACTAAGCAAAACGAACCCAACCAAAAACTGGGGGTGATCTCATGTGCTCCGGAAGGGTAAGCAGATTGTTACGGCCAGAAAATCGCCTTTTAATTGTAGCCAACAAAAGACACAAATCAATAATAAAATTTAACAAAATTTATTATACACAAGTTTACAAGTAGTATTACAAAAAATGAAATGTCATCTAACTGTCAAAATATATCTCCGATCTTTTGTCTTTTCTTCATCCGGAAAATCTTATCGGGAATCCAGAAGAATATTACGTGCAATAGGTCACAATCTAGTGTGATGTAGTTTGTAAATAAAATTGTCAATCCAACTGCTGAGAATATTGATGTCTATGTCTGAAAGTTTACCTTTAGTGTCTGTATATATATATATATAGTTGTCACAGCAATATCTAGAACACAGAAGAAAGGAAATTACTAGAAAACGGAAACTTCTAGAACTCTGTTGATGTTTAAATTACGCATCTTTTGTTATGATTATTCTGGAAACGTTATGTAAGTAAAATAGAAAGTTCTAATCATTCCATGAGTAACTATGATTGTTCCAGTGATTTCTAAACTGCACAGTTGTAATATAATTTTGTAAACAATGTCAAAATATATGTCAGCACAAAAAACATTTAGGCCAAGTAAAATAGTTATAATAATTACAATCTCATAACAAGATCCTGCTCCACATGTGTCACCCGTCGTGTTGCCCATGTTATTACAAAACCGGTAAATAGTCTTATTCGGTAGGTCACATTCGTGAAAAGGGAACGGATTGTAGTTACGACATAAGTTTTGGTCTTTTTTCTCTCTCTTAAATGGCTTTGCTGGTAGAAATATATGAGTATAGATCTGGTGATGGCTTGCTTTTTTCTCTACAATCTGAATTTTCAATGTATTTCTGTATTGAAGTAATTAATGCAAAATTAAAGACCAGTATATTTTATTACATGTGACGTAAAAAAAAAGACAGTTTTGACATAACGAACATTCTCACAAGGGTCTGCATTTTATGTTGAAATAATGTAACAGTATTGCAATTTCACCAACTCCTTTTTGACTAAAAGACGGTATATATTTTTCATCTCTTTTTGGTTTTCGAAGCTGTTTGGATGTATAGCTTTGGTAATGTTTGTCCTAATTGCTTTTGCTGCTCGAAATATAGGAGTAAATGTCTGGTGCACTTCGTTATTGGAATTAATCATACCATTTGGAATATCCACGACAAAACACAAGTTGACATTCGAAAAGCCAGATTCATATAATAAACATTCATCATTAACTCTGAATAACTAAGCAACACAAAGCGTTAACACCTGTTAGTTGCAAAACTTTAAAATTGTTGACAACTGAAAGTTATATAACTCGGATAATATTGTGAAGTGATTTTAAAGCAAATGAAAATAAATGGGGAATGTGTCCATGGGACACAGATGATGCCCTCGCTTGCATATCATATAAAGATATAAAAGGACATAACTGAAAAACGGTAATAGTGACGCTATCCAAATTTGTACTTGATCTGGGTTTTGTGGTAATAAATATTGTGTATAAGTTTCATAACATTTGGTTGAGGCAAACTAAAGTTAGAGAACAGAAACGAAACATTTAGCAATTGTTATGTTTGTAAAAGGACACAACTCAAGAACGGTAAAAGTGACACCACCCAATTTCAAACTAGATCTGTATTATGTGGAAATAAGCATTATGTATACGTTTCATAACATTTGGTTGAGGCAAACTAAAGTTTGAGAACGGAAACGAAAAAATCAGCAATTTTTATGTTTATAAAGGGGCATAACTAAAGAACGGTAAGAGTGACGCCACCCAATTTCGAACTTGATCTGTATTATGTGGTGATAAGCATTGTGTATAAGTTTCATAACATTTAGTTGAGCATACTAAAGTTAGAGAACGTAAACGAAAAATTCAGATGAGATTGATGTTGGAAATAGTGAAAATGATGTGATCCTAAATGAAAATGACCATAATGATATGTCAGAAATTTTGAAAATGTTTTCCCTGATTGTAACTTAAAAGTCTCTACATTTCTGTTGTCTCAAAAAATGGCTCTTAAGAGGAATCCACAAGCACGCAGATGGAATAAGGACATAGTAAGAATGTGTCTTACACTTTGGTGCTGGAGCCCTTGAGGCTATACAGACCTTAGAAAAAGTGATTATATCATGTTACCTTCTCATAAAATACTTCAAAATTATAAAAATGTTTTTCCACAAGAAGCAGGCTTTAGTAAGGAAATTTTACACTGGATCGCAAACAAAGCTAAAATTAAAATCATCCCCCTGAAGGAGGTCTGATCATTGAAGAGATGTCAATCCAGCCAAAATGGTGAAATTCAATTGATAGGTTTTCAGGAAGTGACACCTGAATCAATCATCATGGAACAAGTAATAAGTACAAAAAAAAACACAGAGTGCTTGCAACACATGAACTGCAGATTATGTTTTAGGATTCACAGGATTCAGATTTCCTTTTGCACACTTCCCTTCAACAACTGCATCTGCACTGATATGTATTTACTTATATGGAAGTCTGTTAACATGCTGTCAATGTTTGGTTTTCATGTACAATATATTAGTACTGATGGGGCACTGAGTAACCGAGACTTATTTAAATTACTTGTGCCTGAGTTTGATTCCGCTTGTCCGAAAACTTGTTCTTTTAATAATATATACTCAAAATCAATCCAAAGCTTTTTTTATTATGGACATTTCCTATGTGATTAAGAAAGTAAGAAACAACATATTAAAAAGTGGTAATGGTATTCAATTCACAAGACATCTGAAACTTAAGAATACATTTACCAGTTGGGAGCATTTAAGAATTCAGAGACTGAACTTATATTAGGTAAGTCTAAATGGCTAGTACTAGGCAAGTTGTGTGTAATTGTATCTGATACAGTTAAGTTTGATTGATTGTTGGTTGCTTAACGTCCAGTGGCAAATATTTCATGCATGTTCAGGACGAGAACAAGTTAACAATAAATACAATAGGTAGCGCGTAAAATACAGAAATTACTTCCGTCGTAGGATGTTGATTGAACCGTCTTTCAGATCATCTATGGCTTGATCACAAGCTTCATCAAACCATGGTTTGCTGGGATGTTTTGGATTTGCCGAGGTCTTAGGAATTGTTCTGTCAGCAATTGATGTTAAAACTGTGTTAAAAGTTAAAATTGGATCTTGTACAGTCTCAAACATCTTTGATTGAAGTTCCGCTCGACAGAGATTCTCAAACAAGAGCCAGTCTGCCTTGTCGTTTCCAACGTGGAACTCTCTGTTGAGCAGAAGTAAAAGATGTTCAAGTATTATTGGGAAATGATCACTTCCACATAGATCATCATGGACACGCCATGAAAATCCACAAGGAGAGACGGGTCGCAAATAGTGATATCAATTGCAGAATAAGACCTGTTTCCAGGGTGAAGATAAGTATTAGATCCATCATTAGAAATGCCTTCTTGAGAAACAAAGTCTTCAATGATCTTACTTTTGTCATTATGAGACTTGCTTCCCCACAAGGGATAGTGGGCATTAAAGTCTCCTATAAGTATAAAAGGTGAAGGTAATTGATCAGTAAAGTTCATGAGTTTAGCTTTATCTATATTTGAATTTGGTGGAATATATATGGAACATAATGTAATTGTTTGTTTTTTTTTCCAATGATTAACGAATTGCAACTACCTGCAGATCTGTGGTGAGTTGGACTGTGCTATGAATGGCGTTGTCCTTCACAAAAATAGTTGATCCGCCTGCAGCACGTTCGTCTACTTTCGAAAAAGTGCTATATATGTTGTATCCTTTTAAAGATACATTGTCACTTTCTTTTAGATGAGTTTCTTGAAGACAAAATGCAATAGGTAAAAAAGTCTGAACTAGAAGCGTTAACTCGAGAAGATTTATTTTAAGACCTCGGCAATTCCACTGAATGATATCTGTCATGGTTTAGGAATAGAAGGACGAATGCTATCGAGTTTGCCAGCATTTTTACTTCGATCACCCTGAGATTGTGATCTTTCGGGTGGCACAACACTTTCGCAGTCCATTTCTGATTCATCATTGAGTATGGTAAATATATTTTGTGAGGAGAGTCGTCGATCTCCTTGACTAGACGCAGCTGATATTACTCATTCTCGACCTTTACCCCGCGACCTCTATTCAGAAGACTTCTAAGAGAACGGATTTGCTGGAATTTTGGAGACACTCTTCTGTTCTGGAGAACGAAGAGGAGGCGGGGCTTTATTAGACTTTGTACGAGATGCAGAAGATGAACTAGTAGACGTTTTATTAGATGCAGATGTAGGAAGATTAGTTAAGACGGATGAATTATCGGGAAGATCCCAGACAGATCCAGTGCCCCAACTGTCTGATACAACCGCATCTGATTTAATTGATTTCTTTTTTTTTCAATTTTTTTAGGTGACATTGAGCTCTGTAAGGAATATTGAGTTGACTGAGTACTGGTTTTAGAAGGTTTTGGTTTTCTTGGAATAATTAATTTATCGGAAGGTTCTGTTTCAACAGGCAACATTGTTAAAGTTTCAGCATCAATTGGCCAGGTCATGCGAGTTGACTGAAGGAGCGACCAACTTTGCTGGCGTACGATGGTTTGCTCGAAACTAGAGGATCATTCGAAACAGAAGTTATCTATTTAGCCTCTGGGTAACTCTTTCTGTTTTAATCTTAATAATATTTTTTCTTTAAGATAAACATGGCAGACCCTAGATGATGAAAAATGGGATTCACCACAGTTTACACATTTAGAAGATTCAGAGTTACAGGTTGTTCCCTCGTGACCTTCGTCAGAACACTTGAAGCATCTCTGCGTACCACGACTTGTTTGGTTCCATGACCAAACATTTGACAAGTGAAGCATCGAATTGGGTTAGGGATGAACCTGTTAACTCTGATTCCGAAGCAACCTAAAGTAACAGATGAAGGAGGAATTCGAGTTCTAAACGCCAAAAGATATGTACTTAATTTGATTACATTTCCATTCTTTTCTATTTGAAATCTTACAACATCAGTTACACCTTGGTTTGATAATTCATCACTAATTTCATCCACGGTAAGGTCACCCCGATATTGACTTCTGCCTCGAATGATTCCTTTGCAACTGCTAAAACTATTGTGAGGAGAGGCAGAAACAGGAAAGTCTAATTTTTTTCATTGTCAGCAAATTTATTGATTGACTTTTGTTGGAACATTCAACCAACAAATTCCCAGATCTCATTTTTGAAATTTTTTTAACTGTACCAGCAACGCTTTGAATTTGTTTATGAATTACAAAAGGAGATATTTTTGAAATCTGTTCCTTTTATTACAATAAATCGGGGCCAACTATCATTTTCCTGACAGGGCGCAGAGTCATCACATTTTCTTTTTTTGTTTGTTGAAGCTGATTGAGAAGTTTGGTTTTGATGTGCCATAGGAAAGGAGAAAGATTCCCCATCCTTGTCATTCACCCACCTCGGAGTGCCTTCAAGGGCGATGCTGTGTTTCCGTGGCGAGCCGGGGTCAAGTGTTAATGCTGAAAACGAGCTCCAAGTATAATGTAGCTCGTCCCCAAAATTAGCACCCAAGATCCACTGCGGAAAGCACCGGATGTTCCAAGAATAGAATACTCAAGCAGAGCGTATCCATCAAGCGAAATAAAAAGCGTACCACTTGATTGACCCATGCGCCATCTCCTTCTTCAGTTATCCTAAATATAAATAGCTTACTTTAAATACCTGTGTATAATGTACATTGTAATATGAAAGCTTATAGTTGAGGATTAACTGAAGGGCTCGACATGACCAGCCGATTGATCGGACCGGGTCCATCCGACCTCCCGTTTAGATGATATCGGAGCCAAAGCAGCTTATTGAACTATAGTCTCGTCCGTCCGGGTATTTTCTGACCGTAAGGAGTCTGGCTACAGCTCTCATCCGCAAGGATCTCGTCAACCACCGACACGGGTAACAACCCTCAGCCTACGGGTTGGAATGCCTATTTTATTTAAAACATCGGGCCATGACTTTCTTTATATGAGTATATATTGTTCAATGCATCCCCGTTTTCAGATGGACTAGTGACCAAATTCAAACAAGGAAAATAACATTTGAAAAGGAATCATTATTTTCAATGTCAGGAACTGCTGAATTTTTGTAATAAACAATGGATAGACTTTGTAGTAAGAACCACAACTCCGTACAAAATTAATATCAAGGGAATATTTAAGGACACACAATTATGGTCATCTTGTAAGCAACACAAACTCTCCGCATTTTATGTCAAAGCTCTTTTGACTTTACTTGTATCACCAAGAATATACAAATAACTAGGAATAAGAGAACCTGGAATTTGGTATGTAAAATGTGAACGCCTTTTATGTCTTACATGTTTTGTCAAATTCTAAGAATGACTCTAAATTCAAGACATGTATATTTAATTTTTTGACTGTATTTATATGGTATTAAACTGTAGAAATGCTATTTGAATAAGATCAATAAATAAAAGCAGATTAGTAAGTCTAAGTAAACTATATAATTTAATTTTTTATTAATTCTTAGGTTTTAAACTTTTAATTTTGATAAATAGGTTTATTGTAATAAGTTAAACAAAGTTTATATATTTTTGTTGTTGTTGCTTTTTTTGCTTTAAAAAACTAATATATTAAATAAAGAGTAAAAAAATATCATGAGCATGAACAATATGACTAACAATAAAAGGAAAATTGACCAAAGAAGTCCACATCAAGGGGAATCACCAGATTCCAAAGTGTACAAACAGAGTGAAGGCAATTTACCACGAATGCAACAAAATGCAAAAAGGCAAGGGTTAAGCCCAAATAAAACTAAAGTCAAAAGCCCCGATTTACTCAATGAAAAGGGCAAATAAATGTTTCCTCCAAATGAAACACTCATTATCACTTCAAGGGCAAAACAGTTCCTGACAGTTAATTCGTTACATTATCTAATAATAACCATGATAGGAAGTGTCAATGACCAAGCCATAGAGATCAAACCACTTAAGAACAGTGCCCTGGTTTACGCTCCATCAGAATCAATTAGATGCAAAATACTAGGCTTGAATAAAAATGGTAAATTTCAAAGGTGAATAAATTTGATACGGACTACATAAAGAAAATAACCATTCAAGCAGCCGGTACAAAAGAAAAAATCGAAAATAAGGTCAAAAATGTTAATAAAAATAGTCTATAAAGTTATCCCTCAACCTGTTGATACTGAAATCTTTAATATTAAAAAGCCGGAGAGTATGCTAAGACAAACAGGGGTAGATATCAAAATTGTAAAACAATTAGGTAAAGTTTGGTATCTTTGAGGTACTCTAGATGATAAACACTCACAACTAAAATATAATCCTTTAAAAGAGGGGCGAAAGATACAAGAGGGTCATTCAAACTCATAGATCAAAAATAAACTGACAACGCCATGGCTACAAAGAAAAAGACAAACACTAGTACACAAAACACAACTTAGAAAAATAAAGACTAAGCAACACAAACCCCACCAAAAACTGGGGGTGATCTCATGTGCTCCGGAAGGGTTAGCAGATCCTGATCCACATGTGGCACCCTGCTCATGCTATTTAAACGCTTAGGGTCAAGAGTATGATTTATTACCATATAAGCCTTACCATAAATGTTTTACTAAATGCGCAAGTTTAGTTCACTATGCCAAACAATGTAGTAAATCTACCAATACATGTATTAAATGTGCTGGTTAACATACCACCAAAAACTGTATTGATAAAATAATAAAATGTAACAACTGTGACGGTAGCCATCAGGCAATAGATAAATCATGTCCCCAAAAACAAGTATTGAAATATTTATAGATTATCGTTGATCATCTCAACGAGATTGATTTTCTCGCTTGAGCCGGGACGGCGAAAGCGAGAAATGCAATCGAGTTGAGATGACCAATGATAATCTGTTTATCGCTATTTTACCTATGACGACGTTGTCACTTTCATGTCAATTTCATTAGCAACGCCACGTGCCTGCATAGTTTCTAGCGATAATTTTCCATCTCAAGCGAGTAGCATGATATGAAAATTATCACAAAAAGATCAAAGTAAAATGCACAAAATAGCGATAAGTACAGTTATACAATGTCATTTGAACAAGCAAAACAAAAGGCACAACAAAAAGTTGCTACACACCTACATGAATAAGCTCTCCTGTGACAAAAGGTGAAATCATACCTTAAATAATTAGTACACAAAATGTCACACATGGTATAAATCATACGCTGACAGTGTTAACTCAAAAGTAATTAATAAATGAAGCCAATGTGTCACAGGTAGATAATCCAGCAATACACAATGAGACTGAGAATACACAAATAGAAGATCATACACCAAATATTCCTAATAAAGATCGAAAAAAATATTTCAGATATACGCAAAACTATAAATAAACCACCAAGCAAAGACGTAAATAATCTAAAAATAACTGCGAAACACTAATTACAGGGATAGATACTCTGTTACCATCATGCAGTTATTAATAAACTTTCTCAAAGAGCAATTTAGTACAGACATAATGTTCACTGTAAATCATTAAAGAAATAATAAACTATAGGTAATCAAAACAATTGAACGTAATGAGGTTACACATTTTACAGTGGAATGCACGCTCATTTTATGCGAACGCAAATTCCTTTAATCATTATTTAGACACACATAATAACCCAGACATTATTTGTGTACAAGAAACTCTGTTTTAATAAAGATAATAGGTGCGTAAAACTACAAGGCTACCATCCATCCAGCATCCGACATTGAAAGATACAGATTCATCATAAAGGTAAAAATAAAAAAGAACTCAAATAGGAGGAGTAGCTATTGATGTTTCGATTCAAGTTAATTTCTCACAACTTAATTTTAATACTGATAACATAGAGGTAGTAGGCGTATCTGTAAACTGTCAAAATAATAAAATCAATATAGTTAATGTGTATGGACCCCTAATCAAGATATTAATTTAATGACTATCGAGAAGTTCTGCATATTCTAACAGATAAAAAAGTGCTACTTTGAGATTTTAATAGTAAATCTTCGATGTGGGGGTCTAGCAGAACAGATAGCAATGGTAACATTATTGAACAGGTCATATGATTATTTTATATGACGGTACATATCAAACCATATCAGGCAACCGAACACAAATAGATATAACGTTGATCTCCGCTTCGCTAGCCAATGGTCAGTTTAGATTCTAGGTTCAGATCACTTCCCAGTACTCACCGTATTGAATGCAGAACCAGTAAAAAATAAAGTTTACACTCCACATAGATAGATTTACGATAAAGCCGATTGTCACAGGTTCGCTACTGTTTGTAACGAAATAAATATAGATAATATACAGCATGACGATATTGAAATTTCCAACCAAATTCTATGCGAATTTGTAACTATAATCTCAGACAAAACAATCCCGAAAACTAATGGTACAGTACATACCAGAAAATAACTATTAACATCCTTGTTACAATAGGGTGGGTTGCATTGTATATATACAAGTTTATAGATCTGCAATTCTACATTTTCCTTGTTTGCTATATCAATTCTCCCTGGAAGTACAGTGGCCGATCATAGAGTGGAAATCCATTACTTTAAAATCAAAGATTAGGTGAGTGTGACTCATTATATCTACAATAATACTTCATTTAATTATTTTTTTATTACATAGTATTTCAGACGGTGTTTCCCTTTTCACTTCATCAAAATCAGGCAGCCTGTGGCCAGTTTATGTTGCAATCAATGAACTTCAAATTAAATTTAGATTGACTTCTACATGCAGCCTGCTATGTAAAATAAATTCAGTTATATTTCAAAATGCATAAAAGAAATGTGAAATCATTCAAATGTTTATTTAAGTACTGTAGGTACATTGCTGTATAATGTATGGGTTACTAAACAAATGTTGTAGTAGAGAAATGTGGTTTCTGAAAATATATTTCTAATTATTTGGAAAAAAACACTTTCTGTTGCAATTGTGTTGTGTTGTGTTGCCTGTGTCTCAAAGAAACAACACATTCATGTTATTAGGATCACTAAATCAGCTTACCTGTCATCTCCTAGTATCATTATCACTAAAAAACTGTCACAGTTTTCGTTTACAGATAAGAAAAGAACAGCTGCTTGGTATTTGGTGCATATCTTAATGTATGCACATTGTATGTCAGTTAAAGCAAGCATTTGTCCTGTTTAACATCTAATATAATTCTTGTAAATATTGTCACGTCAGTGACCCATGTCTTTCATATACTTGATATTTCATGATTTTTTTTATCTTTTTTTCAGATTTTCAAGAAAATATATGATTCCGTGTTATTTACATTGTGAAACAGAAAAAGGCAAATATGTTAACATATCTCACCCCAATGATTAAAGCACAAAAGACAAAAGTCATATTTGTATTGTAGGTCTATTAATTATATAATTTTATTTGCAAAATACACCCATATGGGTCAAGTAAACACAAATACATGATTGATTGATTGTTAGTTGCTTAACGTCCAGTGGCAAATATTTCATGCATATTCAGGACGAGAACAAATTAACAATAAATACAATAAGTAGGTTCTGTAATAAAGGCGTCCGGGATTAAGGTCGGAGAAATTTAGACTGCCACGGGAAATGAGGGTATATTGGATAGGGACAGAAATTTAGCCTTGCAACAGGTCACCTACGGACCCCTCAAAAGAGTTGTTGCAAGGGTTCTTAACGTGCAAAGAGCGTGGCACTCTCTTTACACGAGGCATCGGATTTAACGTCCCCATTCTGACCGGACGTGGCTGCAAATTTGTACATCCCGCACAGCCAAACAGACGCCGCACTTTAGCAAGGGTTTTACTGCCGGTCGGAGGAAGACCAATGGTGACCATACTTCTATTCCCCAGTCACCCTTGGGGGGAATCCCCATATGGAATTTACTGACCCCCATATATATTGTATTAGGTCACTAGCACACTATGTAACGAATTTATCCTACCGACTATCTTAAAATGCGGTATTTAGACTAGTGGCCTATAAAAGTGATCAAGTCTTCAATACCATTAGTATTAAGAACCTACTTCCATTGGTCAATACAAAAACAAATAACAATAACAACCTGTTAGCTTTAAATGAGTTTTATGAATTTATTTCAATAGTTCATCATCAATTTCATCGTCTGTTGAAACCTAGATTTTTCCTCAACACCGTGTTGTTTTTATAAAGGGACGTAAAACTACTACTAACCGTATATTGAAATAAGCCCCCGCCTACTAACCTAATATGTTACCCTACTTACCAAATATGGAATATACATGGTCTCCACGATTAACCAATCATATTCCTAGAAATGTATAGGAGGTAAGATAATACATAATGATGTATTAATTTTTTTAAAATAAAGTGTTTTTTTAGGGTTTGTAGGTAGCACAATCTTTTCCAGTGAAGTCATTTATTACAAGCAAAAGATATTGTAGTCGGGTATGAAAGTATGACATTCTTTTTTATTCAATCACATTATGTATTGCAAGATTACACAAACAAATAATGATGAAGGAATGAATATTTTATTTGCAAAGGCAAGTACGCAGATCAAATATATCTTTTAAGACCCAGAAAAAGGTTTAATAAATACATTTTAAGACCAATTAATATTATTCTTTAATATGAATAGATTTATCTTGTTTTAACGTTTAGTAAACAAATCGTAAAAGGGTGTAGTCGTACAACTGCGAAACTCATTAGGGGGAAACACCAAAAAATAATTAACCCGGTGATCTCGGATTAATAATCCATGATAAGTCTTAGATTGCTAATATGTGATCTCGGATTTTTAATCTTTGATCTCGGATTGACAATCTGTGATCTTGGATTGCTAATCTGTGATCTCGGATTGCTAATTCGTTATCTGGGATTGATAATCCTGAAGTGACTATGACAATTGAATCACTTTTTTTATTAGATAATAAACTCCATTTACTTGAAGCTAGCTCAAAGTCATTAATAACTAATAAATAATGCAAGGTCGATTTATATCGAAGTCGTTGTTATTTACTTTGAGCTAGCTTTCTGTAACTGCGAGTTCTCTGATATTGGTATTTTGTGTCTTTTGTCTTTATGTTTGTTGGTTGTTTTTTTTTTTGGTGCTAATATAATGAGTCAAGCCATTTCCAACTAATTTTTACAGAATGTACTTATATTGTACTGTTACAACTTACATCACTGTCCAATGTTAAGCGCTCCCAAACATGTTTAACCCCGCAATATTCTGTATGAACCTGCCACACTCCAGTAGCCTCTTATTTAGTGATTGTCTTTTTTTTTAATGCACTCACTATTAGTAAACACAGCAAAATATAAAAATAATTAAACAGAAGATGTTAGAAGACAAATAGAAACACAAATCACCCCCAAGGGTCACCTGATATAGGACTAGAACAGGTGTCCACAATTGTTTTTTTTTCTATATATCATGATCAAACGTTTTTGGTAAGATGGTAACTTTTCTAATGATTTTGATTTGAATTAAAAAGTTTGCAAGAAATTTAAAAAAAGAAAAAAACTTAGCTTCAGTTGAACAACAATCTCATACCTTATAGCGGGATTTCCTTAATGCAATTCAATCGACCCTTCGTGCCCCCTTTGCAGTCCTGTAAAATAACATTTGTCTGCATTTCCGATTCCAATGGTTTTTTATCCTCTCGACAACAAAGTTGGAGGGCATCTTGTAACGGTACCGTCTTTCCGTTCTTAACACTCTATATACAACATCGTTCCAGGATTGTGACAAAGCTTGGTACATACAATCCTGTTAATTTTCAAGGTCAAAGGTCAAGGTCATAGTTGGACATCTTGTGTATTTGATATCCATGTTAACAATCTAGACTCGTCATAGTTCGACATATTTTGACTTAACTTGGCATATTATAACTTAACCCTTATGAATATCTAGAAAACCCAATTCATTTTCAAGTTCATAGGCCTAAGGTCAATTGACCATCTATTGTTACACCATTTAAGAGACATCAATTAAGACGGAAAACGCCGAGGGAAAAAAATAAAAATAAAGAATGTATGAGTGTCGTGTGTATGTTGAACACGCAATTAGACGTGTAAAGACATTCAGGATAGTTTGTAACTTTATAGAACGAACTAAATCAAATAGTTGAATTGTGTGCTGGACTTGTAGAGAGACAAACTAAAAGTATTTACGTATTAAACAAGTGCTACCCAATCATACAATGATTATGTTTTTAGGCAAGTCAACACAAAATCTCAAATTTGATTTTTAAAATAAATCATCGAGCATTTATCTTGTGTTATCTTGTGTAAAAGGGGGACTTGTGTTTACCAATATTCAATTGTTTTGTTCTTATTACTTTCAAAATCGATCAAAAATGACAGAAAAACGATAGTTTGTTTTCATTGAGAGGCAAGGCGGGACAAAACTCTTGTTCCTTTATTATTTGCAAGAATTTGTTGATTCTGAAAATAAAATAATAACATCCGCCTTTTTCCATATATAAAAGGTAAAATGTGCATTAATGTTTTATTATTTCTAGTATTCTTCATGTACGGTTATAATAATCTTCAATATACCACGTTTTATGATCAATTATGGGTCTTTAATAATGCTCGATTGATTATATTTTGCAAACTATCAATAACGTATTTTAGTGGCCAGGTACAAGTAATAAAAAACGATAGAGTATTTATACTTTTGGAGATGACCCCAACATCATATTGTATTCATCTTCCATCCAACACGAGCGCCAGCAGTAGTGTCGACTTTTCTAACACATCTAATAGTAAGCGATCTGAGTAGCTTTCAACAAACATGACAACTTAAAAGAATTAGGCCATAAACAATAATAATGTGACAAAAAATTATTTCTAATTGATCTGTATGCTGGACATACCAAAACAAAATGGAATGATATATAAGCTACTTGCCAAGCACTTCTCATTGTCATTTCTAGACCACATCTTACCGTAAAAATGCAATTTTGAAAGGTAATTTATTTTTGGTATTCCTTCAGTTTTTTCAACTTATCATGAATGCTGATGTGATATTGTTCTACTTCAGTATTCAGTTAAACAGTAACATTTCATTGTTATATTCATATCACAGGTACAAGCACTTATTACCCCTCTGGAGCACTTGAGATAAACCTGTTTTGTTGTAGTTTAGATAGTTCAGTTGTTATTTTTCAACATTTTGTTTTGTGAATTTTTGTTTTTCAATGTTTTGCAATAATTTTGACAATTTCATTGTATACATTTCAGACATCTTACAACATGGCACGAAATAGAGCAAAACGAATAAAATACAAAAAACGGAAGCAGCAATTTAGAGAAAAGGTATGTATGTTTAAATATAGGACTTGCAGGTAACGTTTCACCAATATTTAAATCTCATCTATTGACACATACAGCAAAAACAAACTATTTAAAATTTTTAGAAATATGTATAAATGTAATAAAAAAAAAAACTACAACTGGGTTGTTCCTAGTTGTTTTTATTTTAAAATGTAAAGCCATATTATTGAAAATGGTTTTGTTTTATAAAATTCACAAACATACTCGCCTCATTTCTTGTGCTGAAGCTTCTCAATAACTAGTCAGAAAAAACCTTAAGGTATTTGAAAAATTATTTTGCCTTAAATGAATCTCAACGTTTTTGCCAAACACATAACTGAAAAATGTTATATTAAGTACCAGAAATTTGTTTAAACACAAAAGCCATATCATTAATGCACAATAATGTAATTAGTCAAAAACTATGTACCAGTAGAAATTATGTATAGTTGAAAAAAATACACAATTAATCACTTTATACTTTACAGATTTCTTCATCTTCTGTCTACTTTCCAGTAAATACAGTATGGAAGGAACGCATGCTGCTATTATTAAACCTTAAATCTACCAAAACTCAGAATACTTATCAAACAACAGATGTTTTATCTTCTTAACAACTAGCTGCACCAGCTACATTTTAAACTATAACTGGTGATGGAAACTGCTTCTTTGCAGCATTGTTGTATACAATTTGTGGTCATCAAAGATTTCATGATATAATAAGACACAGAATTTGTAACCATTTTATACAAAATCAAAATGACTTGAAAGGTTATTTACCCCCAGAGTACAAAGGAAATGCGAATTCCTATTTAGTTAACACAAGAATGAAAGAAAATATGAAGCTTTAGATGGAACCCTGGGAGCAGTGTTTATGATGGCAACTTTTTGGAGAGAGAAATGGATGTTTTCTTCGTATGGAATTCCGTTATAATGGTTCCGTTTGGCTGTATCTAGTAGTATCAAGGAAGTTGATTTTCTCCATTGATGTTTCGTGTGTAAATTAGATTGAATGGTGGAAAGATTTACAGTGTTCTAGAAATTCATTCAGATGGTCTTTGTGAATCTGTCCATTTAAAATCAATATCGTAAATAAATCGAAACCATGAAAATGGCTGGTATGGAGCAATTCTTTAAGCTAGCCCATACATGTGTTGGCATGTGACTGGGCAATAGTTGTGCTCATACTAGTGCCGTCTTCCTGAAGATAGTATTGTTGTGTGTGTGTTTTTTTTTCTACATTGGCTATTGTTTTTTCTACATTGGCTAGAGGTATAGGGGGAGGGTTGAGATCTCAAAAAACATGTTTAACCCCGCCGCATTTTTGCGCCTGTCCCAAGTCAAGATCCTCTGGCCTTTGTTAGTCTTGTGTTATTTTTAAATTTTAGTTTCTTTTATATATTTCAGAGTTTAGTATGTCGTCCATTATCACTGAACTAGAATACATTTTTGTTTAGGGGCCAGCTAAAGCACGCCTCCGAGTGCGCAATTTTCTCGCTGTATTGAAGACCCATTGGTGGTCTTCGGCTGTTTCCATTCTCAATTTTATTTGTCGTTGAAAGAGAAGTTGCTGTTCCCCAGCACTATTTTCAGAAATGTAAGACACTCATAAAAGAGAAGTTGCTGTTCCGCAGCACTATTTTCAGAAATGTAAAACACTCAGTTTGAGGGTTTTTGTCACCACTATGATTGCTTCATACCTTTTCACACTCTGCTTTTCCTTCATCTTGTGGAATATTGGTATTTAAGAAGACACATCCATGGATCCGAGTATAATAGTTGTTGTTAAAAGATTAAAGCTTTTCAATATTTGTTCTGTGAGCACATTAAAAAAAAATCTATAACTGTGATGAATGTTTCACTTAAACCTTTCCTTTTAAGAATATTTCATAACACTTTCTCGTCATTGCATGGAGACAATCGTCTGCTATCATGTCGGACACTAGTAATGTTGCAATGTTAATTGGGGTAAATGATATTCCGGTTACCGGAAATGTGCTAAACCTTTCAAATATAGTTCAACCGAGGAAACCCTACAACCATTACAGAGTAGGAGATGTGGTGATGGTAGAGTGCTCAGGATTTGAGCTAAACAAATCCCTCATTGGCAACATTGATGGTAAGTTTACTTTAAATTGGCATTTATAAATGGGTAAGTTATGAGACGATAATCAGTTAAGGTTAAAAATTGCAGAGGTTGGCTAAAAAACGACCAAAACGGGAATACTTGACCAATTTTAATCAATAACTAAACCTTAGAGACTGCCACCTCATTATGATGATATATAACCAGTTTGTGTGACCAGGAGCAAATAGAACGGGTCAACTATGTACACTGTCTTCAATATATCTAGGCTTGCCAACAGACAGTTTAGTAACAGATACATGGCATACGTCAGACAGCTTAAGAGATCAGAAATGTCAGCGCAAGAAATATATCAAACGGCAAAGAGGAAGAGGTTGGACATGCTTTAATATCTATAGGGAAAGTCTTCAGAAGGCAAGCTGCTGACATGAGAAATGTAATCTTATTAAAGTGTCTGTGCCAAGTCAGGAATATGACAGTTGTATTCCATTCGTTTGGAGTATTCGATTATTTAATTTTGCCACTTATGAAGGGACTGTCCGTGTAGAATGATCAGCTTTTCATACTAGCAACGACAATATTATTTACCTGTGTGACTTCACGTGTCCGCAATTGCCATTGCATAAAGACGTAAATTCGTCGACCCTTTTCTACACATGAAACTCTTTCACGTTATGTCGTATATCTTAATTGACCGAAATTGATACAGGGCTAAGTTACAGTCATGTAGGATTGACTAAATCCTAATGGTAAATATTTTTGTCGTTGCTGGTATGGCAAAGTAAAAGAGTGCCCGTACAACAACTCTTTGAGGGGTACGTAGGTGACCTTTTGCAAGGCTAAATTTCTTACCCTATCCCATACTATGGCAGTCTTAATACCTCCGACCTTAATCCCGGACGCCTCTATTACAGAACCGACCTATTTAATTGTTAATTTGTTCTCGTCCTGTATATGCATGGAATATATGCCACTGGACGTTAACAATCAACAATCAATTACTCTGAAACTTTGTATCCGTTTACCGTGTCGTAACCTTCTATTTAGGCTTGTAACGCTGGTATAAACTCTAGCGACTTCAAGAGTTGGTAAATAATAGGCTGTAATAAAACAGTATCACTATTTTGTGGGTTGCGGGCTACTCTTTTTCATTAAATTACAAAGTTACATAAAAATCTAAATACTAATTTTCCTTTACAGGTTAAAAGTTAATGAAGAGCTGTGCCATGAGCGCATGATACGCCTGTCGCTTTTCAATGAATAAAGTTCCATAACTTCTCAATGTCATATCAGAAAATTTTTAAAACTGAAGGAGGTTATTTCAATAGATATAAACCAGTCAACAAAGTTTCATGAAACTGCTCAAAGCATTCTTGAGTTATTGTCCGAAAACTGGAACCCCCTTTTAATGAATAAAACCACATCACTCGGAAATGTAAAATCTAAAATATATATAATTCGTAAGGAACTTACGTCAATAGATATAAACAATTCGCCAAACTTTCATGCAAATTGGTTAAAGAAAAGGAAAGAAATTAAATAACTATCAAATTTTGTTAAAAATAATTGAATGAATATTAAAAGAAGATGACTTTTGTCCAGAGGATGAAAATAAAAAAATAAGTATTTCTGGTTTTTTTGCTAAATTATCACAAATTTGAAAAAAATATACATTATTTTATTTTGTTTTAAACCTTTATTTGTTTCTCCAGTTTATTAAGACATATTGACTGACCATAACAATGAAACATTAAAATAGTGAATTTTGAACTCAAAGAAATTGTATCTGACAATATATATATATATATAAAATATACAATTAATATATATATGGAAAATGTTGTTTGTGCTGTATTTAGACCCTCTACCAAGAAATTTGTTTTGCATGCACACGTATAAAACTGCGGTTTTATCCAACGCAATCATAGGTTTGAACGTTGTTTTCAATTTAGATTTTGTTTTTAGACCAAAAAGTGAAAAGTATATTTAAACAAAACGCATTTGACTAACAGGTCGAACAACGGATGTTCTTAAACCCTGCTGACTGCCATTGGCGATTGCAATTATATATAATTGTAAACATAACTATTGACTTATGCGATAACTTTTTTTCTTTCTTGTAAAGATACTTTGTATTCACTTGCTATGGCTTCTCTTTCATTAAGTTTTAGTACTTTATAAAATTATTTCATTTTATAAAATAAAAGGATGAAAGGTCTTTTATATATATGCAAAGGGATGTTGAATTGCACATAACTATTACATCTCCTTTACTTTTATTTAATGAGTTTGGACAGAAGGACATAAATCCTTCATTTGAAACAATCAAACTTGTTATATAAAATTTTGTCTGAAGAATCTGTCACTAAAACCAATAAATCCATCCTAAAATTAGATGAGTCGATTCACACAATAAATTGCTAACCTTAAAATTTGGTAAATCTGTCTAAATATCTATAGGTTTCAATTAAAATCATGTTTTATCTAAAGAAAAGGAGAAAAGGAAACAGGAAGAAAAGTGATAATATATCTTTAATGTAACAATATATAACAACACAAAGCAATGTGTTATTGCACATAAATAGTTTAAGTTCTGTATGCCAAATGTATGGCAAATATGAGATGATCTAGAATCATAGTAAGATAAAATCTTAGCAATCTTTGGACACTTTTAAATTACTTGAATTATTAAAAATTCTGTTCAAGTATGATCTTTATTTTCATTATCACACTTAATTCAGGGAAATTTTAAGAAAATTATGTAACTTCTTCCTGAAAAGTTTTTTTTTTGTACACTTTAAATAGTGTCATTGCTTTGTGTGATTTTTCTAGAGCACTGGGCTAGCTGGTTAAAAATTTTTACTTTTTATCAATTCTATATTAAGTGATATTTTTGGTTTTGATATTTTGTATTTATTTTCTGATATATTGGTATAATGAATGACCAGCAATAAATCACTAAAAGTTTGTTAATAATTATACACATTCTTACACAATTTTTCGAAGTTTCACAAGTAGAACCTTTTACAAGTATATACAGTGTTTTGGTGATTTTTTTTCTTCCCTCCTTATTGTTCAACTGACTTATTAGATCACAACCCGCAACCCGCAACCAGCAAAATATACACACTCGTAATAAAAGTAATAGTATTTGTGTGTATTCATTTTTTTTCATTGGTTGTGATTATATATCAGTTGTTGCAAAGTATATATTATAGTGACAAATCAATGTACAAATTACAACATATTATACCACAAAACTATTAACCATCGGTAAATCAAGAGTCCCCAGTCCTCAGTTCAATTGACTGTGTTAAACAGAAACCTAAACCTTGTACCTGATGGAATGTGTAAATAAACTGTTTTCGTTATGATGTGGACATTAAAGCATTCCTTGCTTCAACGTCAAATTAACTGAAATTGAATAGGACCAATCTAACAATTAACATGTCAAAATATTGTATTGAGTTTTTACTGAACACACTGTATACCTGGGAATGTTATCAATTATCTGGTTAAATGCTTCATGACAGCATTAAATAATGCATCATTCATTTTAAAGTCAATGTGTGAAGATTGAACATTTTCTGTTTGGGAAATGATATGTATGATGTTCTCAATATCAAACCAGTTTCTGTCGCTTATTTTCTTTGGCAAAAAAAAAAAAAAAAAAAAAAAAAAAATTAGGGTAAGGATTAGGTTCTTGATTCCTACTCTGTGCATACAAAAACTGTTTTACTATTAATCCAGGGTAAACTTTACCTTTGTACAAAACATAGATTCCAACACAATCGTTTGTGTCAATTCTACCTGGATCAGTATTAGGCAAGCTTTGATTAGAGTTATTGTCTGGTTTTATTGAACTGCCCGGCTCTCTTTAGAAACTCCTTATACGTCGTTCTAATTTCGGTATTTTCTTCCTATTTATCCATTGTGAGTTCGAACCCCGCTCGTGCGGGTGCACTCGACTCAATCTTAATTGACTAGGATTGTCAGTTTTCCTATCGAAGGTCGATGGTTTTCTCCGGGCACCTGACTTCCTCCACCAATAAAACTGACCGCCACGAAATAGCCCAAAAGCGGTGCTTAAAAGTGGCGTTAAAACACCAAAACCAAAAATCAAATCCTATTTATCCAAGTTCTTCTGAATTTCTCCTGTTAATACAGATACGAAATGGTTTGGTATCCAGTTGATATTGCTCATGTCAAATTGAGTTGATGTCCTTAAAACCTGTTCTGGTCCATTATCAACGTCTCTGATTCTTGGAAGAACCATTCTGTGATAGTGCCCTCTTACAGGTGGAATACCGAGTTCTGGATATAGTGATTGGATAGGCATCTTCAAAAATGAAAATTTCCTCTTTTGAAAGTTTCACTGTTAAATTTTCCTTATCATCAGATGTTAACTGATGTTTTTTCTTGTGTACAAATTGTGAACATTTTTTAAAGATGAGTAAAGGCAAAGAACGCTTGATAATCCAATCTTGGGGTGCTGCAATGAATGAATGCGACTTACTGACATATATTACACAATTTACAGGAGAACGCCAAAAAATCCTGTTCATACGTTGACAAAGCTGACTTTTCATACTTTTGCCCATGTAAAATGGGTGCGGTTTTTAAATTTAGAATTTCTGCCATTGATCGAAATCTGTTCGTTCTGTAGCTTTAAATATTCTTCCGAAAGATGATGATTGCAATCGTTTGCATCTCTTTTCCTTCCACCACAGATTGTTTGCCTGACCTAACGTAAAAAAAATCTATCTTCGAAATTTCTTCATCAGTTATTGTACTGATACAATTTTCTGACAACCACTTGTCCTCTGGTTGAAATTCAAAATAGTCATGCTCTGTTTCAACTCCATGAATGTTTGCTGGTGGGTAAAGTTGAACAATAGGTAAGGTTGGACCATATTTGTGATTTAAGCAGATATCTCGGAAATAGTTCTGATAATTTTAGGTATTCTGAAAAGCTCTTGGTCTTCGATTTGGAGAAAAGATGGTAATCTCTTGGTGCAAGTTTCTTCTGTCACAATTTCTTCATTAATAGTAGTAAGTTTTATAAAGCTATAAATACAAACAAATATGCTTGCAGTGAGCATTCGGACCCATTCCTATTCTTACCATACACAGTCACATTTTGGAGCCGAACGCAAACAGAGTTATTCAAATGCTTAATAAAATGCTCCTGCTAGGCCTGAACTTTATACAAGCGCAGATGTCAAACCCTGACTATTGTTATTGTCTCCATAATAAAGGTAAGTCCCTATGTAATGTGGAATGATACATTCGAACAATTACTTGAAAGTCTATAATCTTTGTTGCCATAAGTTTATAGTAGTTATCTATGGCTTTATCTTCATTTTCAATTCCATATAACATGACTTGTAAATGTTAAATGTATGATAAAATATTTCAAACGGAACTGCCGATGCTAGTCTGAAAAGACTTACATCCAATTTATTTGAATTTTGGTGGATAGTTGTCTCATAGGCCTTATTTTCATATTCAAAAGATTTGTTAAAAACTTCAGGTATCTTAGAATAATTCAGCAGGTAGAAGAAGGACACTACCAACACCTAGAAGGAGAAACACATTGTCAACACCTATAAGGAGAAGTACAGCAATCAGCAATGGAACTCGGGTATAAAGGCAATGAAAATGCAGATTACAAAATAATTTGGAAAGTAAAAGGAATGTCTTTCTGCAGTTTACTGCTCAAATGAAAAGTATTACTAATTGAGTACACTGGTGTGTTTTTTGGCTTTCTTGACCCAGATGATGGGTTGACCTGATGAATATTTTACATTATGAGTTTCAATCCCAATTTTTTTGCTCATTGGCTGAAAGAAATGGAAAGTTATTGACAGTCATCACAAACATACTTTATCGTTTTGATGTACATGGCAAGTTTGAATCGTTTTGATGTACATGGCAGGTTTCAATCGTTAAATCTTTATTGACAAGTAAAGGAATACAGAACAATTTTCATTTATTTGAGCCTGAATTGATGAACATTGATAAAATAGGACAGGAGTTTTGAGTAAAATAAAAGGCAGGATGAGTCACTTTGCTAAAAAAAAAAGGCAGGATGACAATTTAAATAAAAAAGTCAGGATAAACTAATTAAAAAAAAGGCAGAAACGAATAGAGTGAAAAATAAAAAGGCAGTACAGAGATAACAACTAAAAAGAATGCAGGACAAAATTTGTATCCTAGCCCCCCTAAAAATCAAATGGTAGCTCCCTTACGAGAATATAACTGGGGTTCATCTACGGAAGTCCATGATAAAAATAAAATAATAAATAAATAATGTTTTATACACATTAAAAAAACATGACCCAAAATAGGTCATGAAAATAAACCACCTAAATATCAGAACTCCCCCGTCACTCTCTTTCCACAGTAATCTATATCACCTCTTTATCTCGAGATGAGAATGGTTGCCTTCAAACTATCCCCCCCCCCTTTTTCCCCGAATTTGAAGGGGATGTCTCACTCTAATTAGATCAACTAACAGTAATAAATTCTACACGCTTTCTTTCCATCCTTTTCGGAGTTTAAGCAGTCAATGGCAGGAACTCGTGAATGATATGCCATACACGATGTCAAAAACTTAGGTCAACATTCATCAAATGCAACTTTCCAGGAATGTGTGTTAGAATACCCCCATTTATCCAAAACGTGGCTTGTGTAAATCGTTCTTCGGTAGATATGCAACTCCTCAGTTGTAAAGGTAAATTGTATACAATACAATAAATAAGAGGAGGGATCGGGGTCCCTGTAAAGATACCCAGACATCGCTGTAAGGACGTATCAGTTTGAAAGGCACTGTAATATTTGTTTAAAAAAAAATAGGTGAAGGCTTACACTGAGTATTCACAATATTTCATAAAATGTCAGTTGTAGAATAAACATCTGAAAATGAACCAGTGTGTAATATCTGAGGCTGGTCTTGTCCAAACAATTATTTGTTAGATGTGGCAGCTTGCACCACATTGATGTCCTTATGCTTATGTTGGTACTTTATCTCAATAAGTCCTTTGCTTCAACATTTGCAGTCGGTAATACAATCTGGACTGGCTCTTAAGAACGGATGTTGGTTGTTAATCCTGAAACCAGATAAGTTACTAATACATTCAAAATATATTTGTTGTGCTTGACAGCAGCTATTTTGGACAGGTCATATGACGAATAACCAATAATACGCTCAACTAAAACGTCAGGTGATGTTATGTCTTTGCGCGTTCAAACGTCACGTGCCTTAGATGCAGTAACACGTCCCATCCGGTGTTGAAAACATAGATGACTGATTACTTGGTTCCTTGTTGCGGCTTCCAAATCGGTAGCTTGGTAGTCAGAAAACAAGTAGCCAGAATAAAATATCTTTGCAATGATTGTCAATAATGTCTGGATCTTGTAACGATTGTGAAAGCTTTTGGTATTTTTCTGTGTTAGTTACTACTGGTCGACTCTACAATCTGTGAGGGTGCTGTCACGGAAGTAAAACATGCAACATTTGGTACCAGAACAAACAGTTCATCAAGGCGGGAAACGTGTTATGTACGTATGGCCTTGAGTAATAGTAAATCTTCCAAAAACATACAATATCATACAATATATTTTACTGCAAAAAAATTTCAAGATCGTATGTAAAAAATAAATTAACTATTGATCAATGTTTGTGTTTAATTTTTTAGTGATCCATTTAAAGCGTTTCTGAATTTAATTATGGATGATCTGATGATACATGAGTGGCAAATATTTTTAAAGTAAATTCTACTATTTCTTTTATTTGCCTTAAATATGCATTGTACACTTCATTAATTAAAACTACAAATGGAATATATATCTTTTATACATATTTTGATGCATAATTGTTTTTAATGCATGGTTTTTATTGGTCAGTGTTGGGTGTCTTTTGTTTTGTTTGTTGGTCATGAATGATGGGAATGGATATATCATAAATATTAAATTGTATTTTTTAGGGGGGATAGGGAGTGGTTGTTTAATGTATTGCTCTGTGAGGAGATAGAGATAGGTTGTTTAATTGTATTGCTCTGGGAAGATAGGGAGGGGTTATTAAATTGTATTGCTCAGTGAGGAAATAGGGATGGGTTGTTAAATTGAATTGCTAAGTGAGGAGATAGGGAGGGGTTGTTAAATTGTATTGCTCAATGAGGAGATAGGGAGGGATTGTTAAATTGTATTGCTCAATTGAAATATACAAGAATTTTTATCTCCATCAATATCAAAAGACGAAATAAAAATGTGTGCTATATGTATATAACTTAAACTTTAAATGTAGTTAGATATAAACTTGTTTTTTTTGGGGATTATGCAAACACATCAATTTAGCATTGCTATTTGCCGGTCAGAGGGGGATAGATCTTGCCGAAACAAAACAGGAAGCAGCAAACGAAGCCATGAAGACGACTAACTTTGTAATTGATTGGAACAACATGGAGGTTTTTGTTAAAGATGTTAGTATAGCTGATTTAAAGAACTTTGCATTACATTTTTTGTGTTAAAGTGGCCTGATTAATAATGGACATGAAAATTACATAGAACCAGTCACCTGAAAGCCTAGCTTAAAATAAATGATAAAAACCGAACTAAATGAAATAATGACTTTGAAATGTGGTGAACAGTTCAATTCCTTAAATGATATATAAGCTGTACTACAGCAGGTCAAAATTTTGCACTCTAGCATATTCTGTGGAAAATTTAAAAAAAATCACTTGAAAACGAAAAATTTAACCACACCATATATCAGAACAAAACTGAGCATTCCTATTATTCTTCAAAAAAAAAAAAAAAAAAAACACCCAGATAAGAATACATGTAAATGATGATGGGAGCTTCAAATGCAAGAGGGAAAAGGGTTGATTCCGGAGATCAGAGATTAGTAACACCATACATAATTGGATGGGGTACATCATGCCAAAGTAGGACTTAAAATTTTGTCCTCTATTGCTTTACATTATGTTTGTATTTAAAAAGACATGTACACCTTTAAGAATAAAGAATTTAATAAAAGTATCTTCATGAGGTTAATGGCTGTAATGTGTAATAAAAAATTATTAAACATTTTTTACCACCATAAAAATTGTAGTATCTAAGCAAACCATAATATTAAGAGTAAGAGTAAAACCAAGTCGGCCAAGTATCAGTTCTGCAAGTTGTGAAGAAAGGCGTGCGACCTTCTCATAAAGTTAACGAAATAAGTATCATTTAATTTCAATTGGAATCAAATATTAAATGTTCTTCTTTTTAGCTCACCTGGCCCAATGGGCCAAGTGAGCTTTTAACATCACTTGGCGTCCGTTATCCATCGTCCGTTAACTTTTACAAAAATCTTCTCTGAAGAAACCACTGGGCCAAATTTAACTAAACTTGGCCACAATCATCACTGGGGTATCTAGTTTAAAAATCTCTGAAACTAAAGCATTTTAGAGCAAATTTGACAATGGGTAAAATGTTCATCAGGTTAAGATCTATCTGTCCTGAAATTTTCAGACAAATCAGACTACTCGTTGTTGGGTTGCTGTCCTAGAATTGGTAATTTTAAGGAAATTTTGCAGTTTTGGTTATCATCTTGAATATTATTATAGATAGAGATAAACTGTAAACAGCAATAATTTTCAGCAAAGTATTGATTGATTGATTGTTGGTTGCTTTACGCCGCATTAGCACAACAAGGCTATATCGCGACGAGAGCTAATTCGAAATTTTTACAATTTAAAGCATATTCTTAAAATCAGACAAAAGGCCCTTCAATAAATTAAAATTTTAGATTAAAGCAAATTGATTATTTACAAATAAAATGAACATTAAGATAACGTGATAAAATTTAAAATCGTTTTAAACATAATAACATTTTTATATTTTAGAATATATTCCAACTTCTTTTAAGAATGAAACAATATTTGTAAATGGAACATTATTAAATAAATCATACATATTATTGACATTGAAATGCTTCTTACGAATATCCGCAAAGTCAATACAATTAATTAAAACATGTTTAATAGTATACTTGCAGTTACAAGGTATACATTGTGGTTCTACTTCATTTTTTAAAAGATATTCGTGTGTTATTCTAGTATGACCAATACGACATCTAGAAATAACACACTGATCTTTTCTGCACATAAAATTATTGAAAGGTTTATCTAAATTAGGTTTTATTTCATGTAATTTATTATCATCTTTTTACTCCATTCATTTTCAATAAATTAAAACATATTCTTTAATATTAGATTTAAAATCGGTATATGGTATATCACAGTTAGATAAAGGGTCACCCAGGGCATTCTTTGCCTCAAGGTCTACAGCTGTGTTTCCAAGGATTCCAACATGACTCGGCACCCATAGAAAATTATTTCTTTAAGAAGAATTTTAAATTCCTCATTACATATAAAATTTTGAGAATTGTTGGGTTTTTTATTTTAGTATTTTGTATAGCTTGTAAGCATGAAAGTGAATCAGAACATATAATAAATTTGGATTTATCTGAAGAAGCAATAAATTTCAAAGCCAAAATTATTGCTTCTGCTTCAGCAGTAAAGATGGATGCATCAGATGGCAAACGGAGAGTTGCAGCTCTGTCCCTGAAGACAGCAGCAGATGCAACTCGGTCACCATCTTTTGATCCATCAGTATAGACAGTTGAAAAATCTGAATAATTGGCTTTAATTTCAGCATAGTGTTGCTGAATTAAAAGAGGATTTGTTTTATTTTTATTGTGTTCACGGAGATCAAATATCATTTTTGGTTTGGGAAGTTCCCATGGAGGACATTTGCAAGTTTCAACTTGAGCAACAGATTTTAAATCAAAAGAAGCTAAATGTGGTTTTAAACGTATACCTAACGGAGGAATTTTATTTTCGTGTTTTGCAAAATATCTTCATAAATTGGATTAAAACACAGCTGTAGGCAGGATTATCTGAGTAGGCTTTTAGTTTGACAGCATATTGAAGTCCAAGCTTTAAACGTCTGTTAGAGAGTGAGTGCTCATCAGCCTCTACATACAGACTCTCAACTGGTGAGGTTTTAAATGCGCCAAGACAGAGACGCAAACCCTGATGATGCACAGCATCGAGAATCTGTATGTAGGACTTCCTTGCAGAGCCATACACTATAGAGCCATAATCTAGTTTAGATCTAACTAGAGATCTATATAAATTAAGTAAAATGTTGCGATCAGCACCCCAGTCGGTGCTGCTGACAACTTTAAAATATCTAATGCTTTTAAACATTTCGATTTTAACATTTTGATATGGGGACGAAAGGTTAACTTTTATCGAAAATTAACCCAAGAAATTTGGTTTCATCAACCATTTTAATTGGGTTGCCGTACAAAGTGAGTTCTGGATCAAGATGCAATTTCCTTTTGTTACAAAATGCATCCCGACCGTTTTGAAGTGGAAAATTTAAACCCATTTTCCGAGGCCCATTTTCAATTCTTCCAAGACATAACTGTAATTGTCTTTCTATGTTATTCATATTTTTGCCTCTATAACATATTAAAAGTCATCAACATACAATGAACCTTCAATATTACTTTTAAAACTTCAACAAGGCTGTTGATTTTAAGACTAAATAATGTAACAGATAAAATACTGCCCTGAGGGACTCCCATCTCTTGATCATACAGATCAGACATGGTTGAATTTACTCTAACATTAAATTGTCTGTTAGATAGAAAATTCGAAATAAAATTTGGCATATTGCCTTTCAATCCCATATCAAAGAGATCTTTTAAAATACCATACTTCCATGCAGTATCATAGGCTTTTCTAGATCGAAAAGACCGACACTACATGTTCATTTTTCCCAAAACCATTACGGACAATGATTCGAATCGAACAAGATGGTCAAGAGTACTGCGACCTTGGCGGAATCCACACTGGATATTGGCTAAAAGCCCATTGGATTCCAGGAACCAAACAAGGCGATCATTGACCATCCGTTCTAGTGTTTTACAGACACAACTGGTAAGAGCAATTGGCCGATAATTAATAGGATCCGTGTGATTTTACTTGGTTTTGGAATAGGCACGACGGTTGCAAGTTTCAGATTGATGGTAAATCACCAGATTCCCAGATGTTATTCATGAGCTGCAAAAGAGCTTCCAGCGAGGAATCTGGCAAGTGTTTTAACAGTTGATAGTGAATATTATCAGGCCCACAAGCTGTATCATGGGCTTTTGATAGAGATGTTTTAAGTTCTTCAAGAGAAAAGAGTTTATTATAATTTTCACCATTTTTGATTTAAAGTTCAACTTTATTTTTCTTTTTGTTTTTAACTTTTAAAATCTTCCTGTAGTTGTTAGAAGAAGAAGATTTCGCAAAAGTTTCACCAAGCTTGTTGGCAATATCCTTTTCAGATGTTAATAAAGAATTGCCGTCTTTCAAATGTTTAAATACCCCAAGGGTGACTGGGGAATAGAAGTATGGTTACCATTGGTCTTCCTCCGACCGGCAGTAAAACCCTTGCTAAAGTGGGGCGTCCGTTTGGTTGTGCGGGATGTACAAATTTGCAGCCACGTCCGGTCAGAATGGGGACGTTAAATCCGATGCCTCGTGTAAAGAGAGTGCCACGCTCTTTGCACGTTAAGAACCCTGCAACAACTCTTTGAGGGTCCGTAGGTGACCTGTTGCAAGGCTAAATTTCTGTCCCTATTCAATATACCCTCATTTCCCGTGGCAGTCTAAATTTCTTCGACCTTAATCCCGGACGCCCTATTACAGAACCTACCTATTGTGTTTATTGTTAATTTGTTCTCGTCCTGAATATGCATGAAATATTTGCCACTGGACGTTAAGCAACCAACAATCAATCAATCAATCAATCAAATGTTTAACAGTGGCTTTAGAATTTTACCTTTTATTTTTGTACCATATTCCAAACCTTTGTCATCGGAGTGCGAGATGTTATCCCCGAGACAAATTTTTTCCAGGATTTTCGTCGGGCTTGCCTGCAAGTTCGCCGTGCCTTAGCGCGAAAAATACGGAAATTACCCAAGTTTTCCGCTGTAGGATGTTGATTAAACCGTCTTTCAGATTTTTTACGGTCACCTATGGCTTGATCACAGGCGTCATCAAACCATGGTTTGCTGGGATGTTTCGGATTTGCCGAGGTCTTAGGTATTGTTTTGTCAGCAATTGATGTTAAAACTGTATTAAAAGTTAAAATTGGATCTTCAACAGCTTCAAACATCTTCGACTGTAATTCCTCTCTGCAAAGAGTTTCAAACATAGGCCAATCAGCCTTGTCAAGTTTCCAACGAGGGACTCTTTGTTGAGCTGAAGTAAAAAGATGTTCAAGAATTAGTGGAAAGTGGTCACTTCCACAAAGATCATCATGTACACGCCACGAAAAATCTAGTAGAAGAGAAGAATAAACACCGTTTCCGGGATGAAGATAAGTATCTGATCCATCATTAAAATACACAAGCCTTCTTGAGACACAAAGTCTTCTATAATTTTGCCTTTATCATTTAAAGATTTGCTACCCACATTGGATTATGGGCATTGAAATCCCCATCAGAATATAAGGTGAGAGTAACTGGTCAGTTAAATTTTAAGTTTTGCTTTATCAATTACAGAATGAGGAGGAATATAAATTGAACATAACGTAATTGTTTTATCCAAGGATAAACGAACAGCAACTGCTTGTAGATCTGTGGTGAGTTGGACCGTACTATGAATGACGTTGTCCTTCACAAGAATTGTTGATCCTCCAGCAGCACGCTCGTCTTCCTTAGAAAAGTACTATACATGGTATATCCTTTTAAAGATATATTATTACTTTCTTTTAAGTGGGTTTCCTGAAGACAAAATATAACCGGTAATAAAGACTGAACTAAAAGTGTTAACTCAAGAAGATTTGTTTTAAGACCTCGGCAATTCCATTGAATTATATTAGTCATGAATGAGGAGAAGGGCGAATGTGATCAAGTTTGCCAGCATTTTTCCTTCTATCATCCTGTGACTGTGACCTTTCAGTTGGAACAGTGCTTTCATAGTCCATTTGGGAGTCGTCTAACACATCAAACTTATTTTGTAAGTTAAGTCCTTTCTGTTGTGGACTCAGCTGTACTGATGGTGTTTTACCACCTCGACCACGAAAACGGGATCTCCTCTCAGATGTCTGTGAGGATGATCTAAGTGGAGGTGTAGCGTCTATCTTCACGTTCATATCACGGAGAGGAGACGGTGGTCTATGTGGCTTATTCGTTGTTAATTTTTTTGATGACTTATTTGAAGACGAGTGACTAGGTTGTGTTTTAGAAGACGAGTGATTAGGTGACGTTTTGGTAGACGAGTGAGTCGTTGGAGTTGTTGAGGACGAGGGAACATCAACGTCATTGAGATCGCCCCAGATAGCTACATTCCAACTGCACGATTTTTCTTTATTAGATTTAACATTTTCCTTTGCTTTTTGTGATGACTTTGAACTCTGTAAAGAAGATTGGGTTGACTGTGATACTGTTTTAAAAGTGTTTGATTTTCTTGGGATTATTATTTTGTCTGAAGGTTCAGCTACAACCGGTAACATCGTAAAGTTTTCAGCATCTATTGGCCAGTTCATTCGAGTCTGTGTTGATTCATGACTGTATGAGCGGCCAACTTTGCTAGCGTACGATGGTTTGTTTGAAACAAGGAGATCATTCGAAACAGAAGCTATCTGTTTAGCTTCTGTGTAACTGATGTTTCTTTCTGTTTTAATTTTAATTATATTTTTTTCTTTTATGTACATTGGACAGTCCTGAGAAGATGACAAATGGGATCCGTCACAATTTGAGCATTTTAAAGAATCAGGTTGACAAGTAGTTCCTCGTGTCCTTCTCCAGAACACTTGAAGCATTTCTGCTTACCATGACATTGTTTGGTACCATGACCAAACTTTTGACATTTAAAACATCTAATTGGGTTAGGGATGTAATGTCAACCTTGATGCCAAAGCATCCCAATCTCAAAGACGAAGGAGGAGTTGGAGTTTTGAAAGTTAAAAGATAAGTATTTATTTTAATTATTTGGTCATTCTTTTTAATTTGAAATCTTACTACATTAGTTACACCTTGATTTGAAAGTTCTTCACAAATTTCTTCAGAAGTCAGATCAGACAGATATTGACTTCTGTCTCGAATGATTCCCTTGCTACTGTTTAAGCTAGCATGTGCTGAAGCCGAAACAGCAAAGCCATTAATTGTTTTCATTTTCAGCAAATTTGCTGATTGACTTTGTTGTTACATTCAACCAACAAATTTCCTGATCTCATTTAGAAACATTTTAACAGTTCCAGCAATGCCCTCGATACTTTTTGAATTACAAAGGAGAAATTTTAACTATAGGTTTGTCAACAGTACCTGTTAAGACTATAAATCGGGGCCAACTGTCATCTTCCTGACAGGGCTCAGTTTCATCACATTTTCTTTTTTTATTTAATAAAGCTGATTTAGGGTTTTGGTTTTGAAGTGCCATAATAAGAGGAGGAAAAGTTCACCATTCTTGTCATCCACCAACCTCGGAGTGCCTACAAGGGCGATGCTGTGTTTCCGCGGGTATCCGGGATCAAGAGGTGCTGATGTAAAATTAGCACTCAAGATCCACTGCGAAAGCACCAAATGCTCCAAGAATGCTATACTCAAGCAGAGCGTATCCATAAAACAAATAGAAAGCGTACTACTTGATTGACCCATGAGCCACCGCCTTCTTCAGTAATCCTCGTTTAAAAAAGCTAATATTTAGTATTGAATACAACATGGTTATAAGGAAAGCTAAATTTAAGGATAGACTAAAGGGCTCGACATGACCAGCCGATTGATAGACCGGGCCAATCTGACCTCCCGTTTAGATATCGGAGCCAAAGCAGAGTATTAAGTCTGAAGCTTCTCCCATCCGCAAGGAGTCTGGCAACAGTCTCTCATCCACCAGGATCTCGTCAACCACCGACACGGGTAGCAACCCACGGCCAACGGGTTGGAGAGCCTATTTTATTCAAAACATCGGGCAACTCGTACGATGTTCGGATCACTTTAGTCTGGTCTCTACCCTTCGACCTGTCCAGCATGGGTAACCCTACCAGGAGACAAAGCTCCAGCTGGCATAGCTCTTGGGGTCAATGAGACACGCAAGCCCCCCGACCACGGCAAGGTTAGCGATCCACCGAGGGGTTCAGCAAAGTAAGATCTACAAATAAATCAGCATGACCAAAATTGTCAGTTAACCCCATAAGGAGTTATTGCTCTTTAAAGTCAAATTTAACAATTTTTCCTTAATTTTTTGTAATCTCCTGAAACAACTGAGACAAATTTAACCAAACTTTGCCACAATCAACATTAGGGTATCTAGTTTAAAAAATGTGTCTGATGACCCTGCCTGCTTACCAACATGGCAGACATGGCTAAAAATAGAACATAGGGGGAAAATGCAGTTTTTGACTTATATCTCTGAAACTAAAGCAAAAGTATAACGGTTGCATTATTTCATGCATCAATTGTAAATAAAAATATCAGGTGAGCGACACAGACTCCTTGGAGCCTCTAGTTATTGAATTACAAGTGGCTTCAGTTGGGGCGAATTCATCCGAATGTTCATTTCTTCTTGAATGGAGCAAACCTAAATATGTGGGGATATGAATTCGTTTCGTTAGTTGGCCGAGTTGGTGGGCATAAATTCAGTGGGAATTTAAATCTTTTCAATGGTGGGACCAGTTTATGGAAAGTGGGGCGATTTGGAAGCAGTACAGTACGGCTCATTCTATGTCGTTACAAATGTAAAAAAAAACAAGTCATGAATATAAGGATCAATCACAGCCATTCAGTCAACACATACAAATATACATCAATCTACAAAACAAGATATACAAAGTTAATATAAATTTTCACAAATAACCATTCCTTTTCACATTAAAACATGGTCGATAGGTGGCCTGATGCAAGGCAAAATTTCTGTCCCTATCCAATATACCCTCATTTTCCAGTGGCAATCCAAATTGACCGACCATCATCCCGGATGGCCACTTTTACAAGACCTACCTATTGTTTTTATTGTTAACTTGTTCTCGTCCTGAATATGCATGAAATATTTGCCATTGGAAGTTAAGCAACCAACAATCAATCAATCAATCACTTAAGAACAATAGACTGTCTAGATGAGCATTGTCTCAATACAGGTAAGGCAGTTATCAAATCAAATATCTTTATATCTATTTAAAGGGCCCATAAAGAGATGAATTTTCCAGCGTTTCGGCTAGTAATAGCGGGAAAATGTCTGTTTTAACGGTTTGTAAAAAAGGTATTGTCCAATCAGGATTTTTTTGTAATCAAAATTGATTAAAGGTAAAAGGTATACATGTAAATGTATCTCACTTTCTAGCCGTCCATTGAAGCGTACACATCAAAACACATGGACGCCGAACTTCAAGAGCAAATCAGATTTCAACTTTTAAACATTTTGACGGTAAATCAAAATGACATGATGAACCAAATGCGGTCGAATATTTCAGCGAAATGGGAAAGACGCAAGCAACAACAGATTGCAGAAACACAGGTTTCGAAGATAGAAGCTACCTTGACAGATGGACCCAAATTTAAAAAAAAAAACATTGGAATGAAGAGCAGTTTAAGCAAAACATGAAAGTGCTGAGCAAAATGAAAGAAGCAGACAGTCTATTAGACGGCAACAATCCGTATATACCATATACCGTAGGCAAAGCCAAGTTACATATATAAAAAAAAAGTTATACTACAGCCAGAGAAAGCATTATTGCTAGACTGAAACAAGTTTCAAAAGACCTGAAACTTGGATTGCATTCAATGCGGTCAGGTGGGGCTACTGCTGCTCAACGATAGGATATGGAAACGACACGGTCGTTGAAGAAAGTGACAGTAGCAAGGACGGTTACGTTGTGGATTCAGTCGAAAATAAAGCTGGGAGTGACCGAGCAAGTACGTCTGTCAGTCGTTCATAGAATAAATAAAAGCATTAAACTGGCACACGTTTTGCTACTTTAATCATGGATTTATCGTCTTTTATTAGACGTTGACTCTGTTTAACTCTGATAGTAAGATTATTTCTCTTTAAGGTCCCTTCTCTATTGTATTCATTTACTGGAAAGTTGTCTCCTACATGTTGTCCACCAGAATCCGAGAAGATACGACGTCCAACTTTCATCTTATACTTCCGACTTTTGAGAACTCTTCGCTTGGTTCACTTTCCTCCTCTTCCAGAGAGGTCATTAACACCTTATTGTTCACAACATCCAGGGCATAATAGGATTCTAGAATTATATTTAATACAACAATTTATTGGATTTCAGTTGTTATATGTAACAGGCAAATCAAATCCCTAATAGGCAGATATTGTGGAGAACACAACAGGCTGACATTATTTGACAAATACACTGAATATTGTTTATGCAAACGTATTACAGACGAAGACAACGTCCTTTTTAACACAGCAAATGCTCTTTCAATTACCTAGATATAAAGATGAGGTATGAGTGGCTCATTGGTATGAGTACCAATGAGACAACTTTCCATCCTAGTTTCAATTTGTAAAAAGTAGACCATTTTAGGTCACAGTACGGCCTTCAACACGGAGCAGTGGTTCACACCGAACAGCAAGCTAAAAGGACTCCACAAATGACTAGTGTAAAACCATTCAAACAGGAAAACCAACGGTCTAATCTATATCAAAAACGAGAAACACTTATGAACCACATAAACAAAGATCTAATTACAACATTGATAAGATAACCTTTACAAACAAGTTTGTTTAAAGGTTCGATGAGTTTACACGGATCACATAGTGATTTCCGCGCTTTTAGTACAATATTACCGTAAATTTACGGTGTGAAATACCATATTTTATAAGTTTCCTACAGATGCAGCCAAGTTTACTTATCAAATCTTTGTATCTATGAAAGAATTTAGTGAAAGTTTTAAGTAATTTATGATAACGAAATCCCTGACACAATAATTTACCAGTGATGAATTGATAAGTTTTGTTAACATCTATTTCATCACTACACACAAGGGCATAGCGAACGAGTTGGGGATATATATAAACACTGTGTGATATACAGGCTGTTGGAACGGACGGCTTTTAAGATTGTACAAAAAACTTCTTAGTACAGATCATATGAAGACAAATATAAAATCAAAACTGAACGACCTCCGGGCAGCATAATGCGCTAAAACATGTCCTGTCTGATATTTTCGGAAAACATACAAGTTCGACAAATGAAAAGGGAAAATCGATTCCGAAACATGTATGACATTTGTTCGACACCTTCACGACTTGAAGTCAACATGGGATTGTTTAATACGATTCGCCCCCAAGGTCACCATTGGTCTTCCTCCGACCGTCGGTAAAACCCTCGCTAAAGTGGGGCGTCCGTTTTGGCTGTGCGGGATGTACAAGTTCGCAGTCACGTCCGGTCAGAATGGGGACGTTAAATCCGATGCCTCGTGTGAAGAGAGTGCCACGTTCTTTGCACGTTAAGAACCCTTGCAACAACTCTTTGAGGGGTCCGTAGGTGACCTGTTGCAAGGCTAAATTTCTGTCCTTATCCAATGTACCCTCATTTTCCCGTGGCAGTCCAAATTTCCCTAACCTTCATCCCGGACGGCCTCTATTACAGGACCTACCTATTGTATTTATTGTTAACTTGTTCTCGTCCTGAATATGCATGAAATATTTGCCACTGGACGTTAAGCAACCAACCAACAATCAATTTAGTACGATTCCACACATGGTTCGTTTCCTATGATTTATTGATTGATTGATGTTTGCTTTACGCCGTATGAGCGCAAAAAGGCTATATCGCGGCGAGAACTTATTCAAATATTTTTACAATTTAAAGTATATTTTTAAAATCCGACAAAAGGTCCTTCAATATATTAAAAATCAAGTCTGAAGCAAAACTGTTTATTTACAATAAAATTCAACACTTAAGATAAGCAGCATATAGTGTTCTTGTTGTTCCAATCATATAAATTATAAATATGCCCATACATCATCATGAATATATGTGTATGCAATCGATACAAATAAAATAAAGTAGGTCGAAAATAGGTGACGGTCTATCACAAATTACCTATATCAGTTTTTCACCTGTATTGGCTAAAACACTTGTTACAGTTTATTTGTAAAAGGATCGGTCAAATGTATTGTTGCATGCAATTATAAACTATCTATCAGTTTAAAACAAGAAATCTATATAATTATTGATTTGAAAAGTACACCGGAATTATTAAAATAAAATCTAAGGGATGTAACTCTTAATTTTTTTCTCGAGATTTTGAAACGGCCCAAGTTCAACAGCTTTTGAGCCTTCACGAATATGTTGAAGAATCTTCAAATGTGGATAAAATAATATGTTCTTCCTATTATTCCCATGCCGTTTAATGCGTAACTGTTCGTTCTCTTGAAAATATTTGTTTAAAATTGAGTTTATTAGCAATCTTACCTGTTACTAACCATGTGTTTACTGTTGCTGCCTTTTATCGCGGTAAAACAAAGCATGCGTAAAAAGAATTTTTTTGTATGGAGATAAAATTTTCATTTTTCTTGTTACCACTTTGTACCAATGACAACAACGGTCCGGAACTTTTAAAAATCAAAGATTATAGAATGAATATTTGTTGGAGATTTAATCTGAAAACAGTTTTATAAAAAGAAATATTAAAGTAAATTAATAATTTCATCTGCAAAGAATTGAAAAGTGAGTTCGAGCAATTAAATGAAAATATACACTAGGTAGTAACATAAGATGGTACCGAGTATCCGCAATGTTTCACCGAGACTCGGACATCGCTACATAAGACCACTGATTGGTCACCAAGATTGATTTGAAATGATAAACTGTGAACTGATTTATATAACGATGACACTTATACCAATACTGAAAATATTTAAGAGTGTGAAGATTCGTGCGTAAGTGAATTAAAAGTGTTGCATATTAGTTGTAAATAGAAAAGTGTATACTCCTTATGAATATACCTTACACGGCTGGACTAGTTTATTAATAACGTGGGAGTGTTCTTGTTCTTTAATATACAATTGACATCTTTCAGCCATCCTGATCTTGAATGAATCGTTTTTGTTTTGACTTTTAGTTGATGCTTTAGTTCTCTGCTTCAAACTTTTTCAATAATAAAATTTGCATATTTTAGAGATCTATCAAAAATTAAAGCAACAGATATTTGTTCTGTCATGTCCGGGTGGAAAGCTTCTTTCCCATAAAGCGACGACGTCAAGCAGACATCAACAGTGTCTGCATTACCAAAAATAAAAAAATGAGTGCTCTAAAAGGTCTTTCAGAACGTCCTCCCATGTTTCGTCCAAAGAATAGCTGAAAATCTTATTTCATTAAATGTTCACCTCCTTTAACTGAGGCATGGCAGCAAAAGGGGAGGTGCTTTCCACTCATGTCCTCTTTACATATTTACCTTTGGCAGACGTTTTTCTATTATATGTCTTTTTAAACGTTTGCTCTGAATACAGTGTAACAGCAAAGGCTTTTACGATAAGTAAGCTCGGAACAAATTCCGCGGATACGATTAAAAATTCCGGCATGATTCCGATTTTTTTATTACCAAAAAAAAATTATTACAGAAACGCAAAAAAAATATTCGGTAGGCAAATTTCTTATGTGGCCGGACGGCAATGCCAAACAAATAAAATCTTATTTTAGGCCTAAAGTGCCTTCGACCAATGAAATGCAAGAATTTTCACCCTCTTCGTGGTAAAGAATGACACAAAACATGTTCTTAGTATCTGATTATCTTATTGTTCTGTAAAATATATAAAGGACCATTTACGGTCGCAAGATATTGCCTTGGGACATTTGGTCTAGAAAGTTTGTTGAAAGAAAATTATATAACCTCTGTCTTTTTGAATAGACATTAATTATTTGTATAAATAGTAACAATGATGAATACATTTTTCATACACAAATAGTTCAAATTTCCAAACAATATCTCTTTTCATTTACAGCATTGTTAATAGAATTTGGCACATTTATTGTCATTGTATTGTCATTATTGTCTTTGTTTTCGCTTTCTTTTCGATAATTCTTTGGAACGGACAAGTCACTTTCCTTCTCTATGTTGTGATTGACCATTAATGTTGAAGATGTATTAGTACTATCAAAAATAGTAGGTATGATCTCTTCGTCTTCATCATTTCCAAACTCGTTCTCATCGTATGCATTATCATCAGTCTTTGTGTTCTCGAATATCACTGTACTGCTTTTGCAATCATTTTGTTACATGTTATTCAATGCTATTTGTGGTTGCCCTTACTTTATCAATTGTTCAATTGATGTTATAATTCGTTTGCTAATTTGCATACATTGTTGGCATTTTTATTTAATTTAATGCAATTTACATCTTTATTATGTGATTTCCATCTCTTTGTGTCGAAGTTTACCGGATATAAGTTGACACACAAATTAATCTACATTAGTTTTATACACCAGACAGTGGAAGTTGCGTAAAGACTGGGTTTGCTGTAGATGGATATAATATTCTTAGAAAAAAGCTGTTAGTTTCTGTGTCATTTGGTCTCTTGTGGAGAGTTGTCTCATTGGCAAACATACCACATCTTCTTTTTATAATTAGTCTTTGATGGATATCGGTATCATAGGCAATCATACCAAAAGTCGAAATACATATGTCACATGCTCAAATACGACCGAATTGTAGCTGTTATGGCGATTCCTCAAAATCTGTAGCCGTTGAGAATAATAGATGTGCTTCCCTAAGCAGCAAACGGAGTTTTCCTTACATTTGAAAAAAAAAAACGGCAGTAACCCGTTTTTTAATTTGTCATTTTTCATTCAAGCGTCACTGGTAAGTCTTATGCAGACGAAACGAGCGTCTGGTGTGCACAACTTTTTAGTCTGATATTATTAATTAGTTTTATTTACTAGACGGCAGTTGTGTAAATTGTCAGAATTATACTCAACTTTAAATTTGAGGATATAAACACAACATAAGAGAAAACGGGAAATGGGAAACTTAGGGTTTAATCCTTGACAAATTAAATTACTCATAAATTCTAAGAATTTCCTGTTACAAACGAGATTAACTATGTTTTGAAAATTTGATTTTTTACCTAAACAAAAAATAGGCTATTTTTTTTAAATTTTATAATTCACTGTGCGTGTTTTTTTTTTTTCTGTCTTATAATGTTCATGGCGATTCTTAACAATTGCATACAATTAGATAGCATGTGTTCACTAAAAAGTTCTGTAATGCGCACATCAATTTCATAACAAACAAGAATGTGTCCATAGTACAAGGATGCCTCACTTGCACTATTATTTTCTATGTTCAGTGGACCGTGAAATTGGGTTAAAAACTCTAAATTAGAAAGATCATATAATAGGGAACATGTGTACAAAGTTTGAAGTTGATTGGACTTCACCTTCATCTACAAAAACGTTCACTTGAAGCGGGATTGACGAACATACCGAAAAACATAATGCCCCTAAGTGGGACACGAAAAGATAAAGAGTCTCATGATGATTTACCACCTTTCACATGCAAATCTCGTCACTTTCCAAAGTCTTGAACAGAGTAAAGAATTTCATTCATACTCAGGAAGAACCCGTTGTTGTAAACGCTTCACCTGAAAAACGCACCTCGTTATCCACAACTTTACACGGACTTGTAATTTACTTAATATATAATCGTGTATTTCTTGCATAGCCGTATGTCTTTTAATTGTCTTCCTCTCTAATTTCAGCAAACACAACTCTGTAATAATGGTGTTTGTTAATCTTCATATTCTGTATAAAAGACATGTTCTGGTTTCCTGCGTCAAATACGCTGACCAGATAGAATTGCTTTTTTTCAACTCCTCTTCGGTGATTCGTCCATGGTTCTGAATTTTTTTCGAAAATATACATTCACTGACCGGTTCGCCTCATCATGTCTGTATCTAAAAATATTTCATTTGGAATGGCTTTTAACTCCGGCTATGCATGGGTCTAGCCAACCGCTTCCGTTATAGCACCCATTCAGTTCCTGCGCATTGTACAAATTATGATGCAGTTGTAGCATCCGTGTGTTTCGGTCTGTCGGAAAATACACAACACATTTGGTCTATGTCTTCATGCGTATGACCAACATACATTAACCACAACTTAATGAACACAGTATTGTTAAAACTATTACAATACATGTATGCTATCCATGTTTTCAAAATTATAAATAAATTTTAAAGAGTGTTTTATGCATCAGTTATTTTGAGATGGAAGGAGTCGTAGTAGTCTAGAGATTTTTAACCGGATTTTCGAAGGAAAAATCGGTTATTGATTTGGGATGTACGGCAGGCGGACGGGCGGCTGCCAAACAGTGTCCGTTCATTACCATGAAAACGCTTAACGACATTTTTTCAAATTAAGATATGTTGTTTCTTGTGACTAAATGAAAGTCAAGATCAATTTTCACGATTTTAGCTTTTCTCGTTGTTGAGTTATAGCCCTTTCCCAAGAATTTAATTTTTGATGAAATGTCCTTTGGAGACAGAGCTGCGACTCTCCGTTTGTCATCTGCCGCATCCATATTTACTGCTGAAGCAAAGGCAATAAATTTGGTAACCCGATCCTGCAGAGTAAAGCCAAGGGAATGTCGTCGTCGATATCGTCAGTGGGTGTGGTGACGGGTGATTGGAAACCTCCATGGTGATAACAGTTGGCTATTGTTGTTTGTGTAACCTTACTCCAGGTATGATTTAGCATACGAATTCCGTCAAGGACGGTTATTGCAAATTCAGTTTTAGTGTCTATGGCAGTGATTTGCTTTTGAATAACTAAGGAGTAGGGGCTATAATAGCCTAAAATGGCCCCAGATTTTCAAAAATATAAAGTTATATTTTGCAGATTTTTAGCGATTATTAATTAGAACATGATTCATAGAGTTGAGACGTGTTGTTGCAATAACAAAAAAACATGTTGATGACGTCATAATAGTGGGTGTTAATGACGTCAAATAAGAGAAATGTACAAAATATAACAACATTACTATGTTCTTTCTCTATTTTGACCAACGCACCATGCTTGCACCAAAAAAAAAATTTTTAATATGTTGTCAAGCGCGTAATTTATAAACATCACATAAAAAATCTTTTTGGTGCAAGCTTGGTGCGATACTTTAATTTAACTTTTTTCATTCCCAAGCAGTGCAATTAAAAGCCTGGGATATTGACTTTACAGTGAGATTCTTCTAGCAAAACTTGATTTGTGCATTCTTCTTTCTTGAATAATCTTAACTTTCAATTATAGATAAATTAAAAACATGCCTAATATTGAGAATTTTCTTCAAATTATTTATTTAGTACGAAAAAATAATAAATCTTACTGAAAAACAGTGAATTTTGTAATGGAGTCAAAAACGGCGAATTCTAAATTGTAGACTACGATTGCCTCGGACCATTGCTTAAAGAAAACAGCTGATTTTGCGAAAAAAAAACTTTACTTATTTTTTTGGGTTACTGTATCAATCTTGATGAAATATGTAGTACTAAAGTACAGCCATTCAAGTCGGGTATTATTTGAATTCTAGTGGTTTCGTAATATTCCGGATAAAATTTTCCGCACTTGTGGTTCGATCATTATTTTGAGGATCTGCAAAGTAGTGACATTTCCAAAGACTGTAAATCTGAAATATCTATAATCAAATCAAAACATACGGCGATATACATTTATTATGTGCAGAGAGATGAAGAATATGGTGCAGTTTGGCTTAAATTGCAGGTAAATATGAGGAATTTAGTTTTTTTAATCGTTAGAAATAGTTGAAGTCACTAGACCCGATCAATGACAGGGCTGCCAAGTCTCACGCATTACTCACGCATTTTCATGCTTATTTGGCGGCATTTTCCTTTGATCTATTGTTTTTTCTCTTTGATCTTTACAATTTTGGCCAATTCTCACGCATTTGCTTCATGAAAAGTTGGCAGAACTGCAATGATCCGTACATGAATTAAAAAAAAAAAAATGAACACAAAGATATATTTTTTATGTTCCAGTCTAAAACTTCATTCGAAACACAACAAGCATTTTATCTCTACAAAATTAAAGCAAACGAACAAATAAATAACTAGCAAAAACTGGAAAACAAAGAAATTTTTTTTTTCTTATCCTTTTGCAACAGACCAAGGTTTTTGCAATGAATGTTAAACGATATCATTTTTTAACAAATATAATTCTAAAGAAATGCATAAAAAAAATCGAAAATGTAGTTTAAACAATACAAAACAAAAATGTTTACGTGTCTGCAGACGTTAAGTTTGTAACGCGATACAAGTGTAAAACGTAAATACTACTATTTACCATTCAATAACATGTTAGTTTTCACAGCCGCGTTCGTATAGCCGTTGCATATGACGGTAGAGTTCCAGGATCAAATCTGATAATTTTATAAGTTTTTTTTTTTTTTTTTTTCTTTAAATATAGTGAGCCGAGTTTTATAATACATGTTTCATTACAACTTTAAATTAAACAAATTAAGGATAAGGATAATGCTTTTTTTTACGAACTCTATGATTTTCACTTTGATGAACTCTTTATAGTCTATCTCAATAAAATCCGATGTTGTCATACGCAAGTATCAGATCTTATTTTTAAAAAGATTGTCTTTATAGTACAGTTAAAAAAACTTATAAATTTTGTTTCAGACATTTTTTTGTATGAAGAAGATACAAGAAAATAACACGTGTTAATCTACCAATATCAATAGACTAGGTATGTGTGATAATACGCCTATATCTAATACTGCGCCCCCCGGTGGATCGCTGTCCTTGCCGTGGTCGGGGGGCTTGCGTGTCTCAGTGACCCTAAGAGCTATGCCTGCTGGAGCATTGTCTCCTGATAGGGTCACCCATGCTGGACAGGTCGAAGGGTAGAGGCCAGACTAAAGTGATCCGAACATCGTACGAATGGCCCGATGTTTTAAATAAAATAGGCATTCCAACTCGTAGGCCGTGGGTTGCTACCCGTGTCGGTGGTTGACGAGATCCTAGCGGATGAGAGCTGTAGCCAGACTCCTTACGGTCAGAAAATACCCGGACGGACGAGACTATAGTTCAATAAGCTGCTTTGGCTCCGATATCATCTAAACGGGAGGTCAGATGGACCCGGTCCGATCAATCGGCTGGTCATGTCGAGCCCTTCAGTTAATCCTCAACAATAAGCTTTCATATCACAATGTACTTTATACACAGGTATTTAAATCAAGCTATTTATATTTAGGATAACTGAAGAAGGCGATGGCTCATGGGTCAATCAAGTGGTACGCTTTCTATTTCGCTTGATGGATACGCTCTGCTTGAGTATACTATTCTTGGAACATCCGGTGCTTTCCGCAGTGGATCTTGGGTGCTAATTTTGGGGACGAGGTGCATTATACTTGCAGCTCGCTTTCAGCATTAGCGCTTTACCCCGGCTCGCCACGGAAACACAGCATCGCCCTTGTAGGCACTCCGAGGTGGGTGGATGACAAGGATAGTGAATCTTTCTCCTTTCATATGGCAAACAAAACCAAACTTCTCAATCAGTTTCAACAAAAAAAAAAAAGAAAATGTGATGACTCTGCGCCCTGTCAGGAAGATGATAGTTGGCCCCGATTTATTGTAATAAAAGGAACAGATGAAAACCAGTTTCAAAAATATCTCCTTTGTAATTCATAAACAAATTCAAAGCATTGCTGGTACAGTTAAAAAGTTTCAAAATGAGATCAGGAATTTGTTGGTTGAATGTTCCAACAAAAGTCAATCAACAAATTTGCTGACTATGACAAAATTACAGACTTTTCTGTTTCTGTCTCTCCTCACAATAGTTTGAACAGTTGCAAAGGAATCATTCGAGACAGAAGTCAATATCTAGGTGATCTTACCGTGGAAAAATTAGCGATGAATTATCAAACCAAGGTGTATCTGATGTTGTTAGATTTCAAATTAAAAGAATGGAAATATAACCAAATTAAATACATATCTTTTGACCTTTAAAACCCAACTCCTCCCTCATCTATTTCTTTAGGTTGCTCCGGAATCAGAGTTGACAGATTCATCCCTAACCCAATACGATGCTTCACCTGTCAAAGTTTGGTCATGGAACCAAACAATGTCGTGGTACGCAGAGATGCTTCAAGTGTTCTGACGGAGGACACGAGGAACAACCTGTAGCTCTGAATCCTCTAAATGTGTAAACTGTGGTGAATCCCATTTTCATCATCTAGGGTCTGCCCTGTTTATCTTAAAGAAAAATATTATTAAAATTAAAACAGAAAGAAACATCAGTTACCCAGAGGCTAAACAGATAGCTTCTGTTTCGAATGATCCTCTAGTTTCGAACAAAACATCGTACGCCAGCAAAGTTGGCCGCTCGTTCAGTCATGAGAATACACAAACTCGCATGACATGGCCAATTGATGCTGAAACTTTTACAAAGCTGCCTGTTCAATTAGAAACTTCTGATAAATTAATTATTCCAAGAAAATCAAACCCTTCTAAAACCAGTACTCAGTCACCTCAATCTTCCTTACAGAGCTCAATGTCATCACCTTCTAAAATGGAAAAAGAAATCAAGTAAGTCAGATGCGGTTGAATCAGACAGTTGGGGCACTGGATCGGTCTTGGATCTTCCCGATAATTCATTCGTCTTAAATAGTCACACTACATCTGCGTCTAATAAAGCGTCTACTAGTTCGTCTTCTGCTCCTCGTACAAAGTCTACAAAAGCTCCTTCTCCTCTTCGTTCTCCAGAACAGAAGGGCGTCTCCAAAACGCCAGCAAATGCATCCTCTCAGAAGTCTTCTGAAAGGAGGTCGCGGGGTAGAGGTCGAGGCGGAGTAACATCAGCTGTGTCTAAACATAGAGATCAAGGACTCTCCTCACAAAATAGATTTACCATACTGGATGACGAATCAGAAATGGACTGCGAAAGTGTTGTGCCACCCGAAAGATCACAATCTCAGGGTGATCGAAGTAAAAATGCTAGCAAACTCGATAGCATTCGTCCTTCTATTCAAAAACCATGACAGATATCATTCAATGGAATTGCCGAGGTCTTAAAATTAATCTTCCTGAGTTAACGCTTCTAGTCCAGACTTTTATACCTATTACATTTTGTCTTCAAGAAACTCATTTAAAAGAAAAGGATAATGTATCTTTAAAAGGATACAACATTTATAGCACATTTTCTAAGGAAGACGAACGTGCTGCAGGCGGATCAACCATTTTGTGAAGGACAACGTCATTCATAGCACAGTCCAACTCACCACAGATCTGCAGGCAGTTGCAATTCGTTTATCATTAGATAAAACAATTACATTATGTTCTATATATATTCCACCTAATTCAAATATAGATAAAGCTAAACTCAAAACCTTACTGATCAGTTACCTTCACCTTTTATACTTATGGGAGACTTTAATGCCCACAATCCCTTGTGGGAAGCAAGTCTCATAATGGCAAAGGTAAGATCATTGAAGACTTTGTCTCTCAAGAAGGGTTATGCATTTTCAATGATGGATCTAATACTTATCTTCACCCTGGAAACGGGTCTTATTCTGCTATTGATATCACTATTTGCGACCCGTCTCTTCTTCTGGATTATTCATGGCGTGTCCATGATGATCTTTGTGGAAGTTATCACTTCCCAATAATACTTGAACATCTTTTCACTTCTGGTCAACAGAGAGTTCCACGTTGGAAACTGGACAAGGCGGACTGGCCCTTTTTTGAGAATCTCTGTCGAGCGGAACTTCAGTCAAAGATGTTTGAGACTGTAGAAGATCCAATTTTAACTTTTAATACAGTTTTAACACCAATTGCTGACAGAACAATTCCTAAGACCTCGGCAAATCCAAAACATCCCAGCAAACCATGGTTTGATGATGTCTGTGATCAAGCCATAGATGACCGTAAACAATCTGAAAGACGATTCAATCAACATCCTACGTCGGAAAATTTAAGTAATTTCCGTATTTTTCGCGCTAAGGCACGACGGACTTGCAGGCAAGCACGACGAACGTCTTGGAAAAAATTTATCTCGGGAATAACATCTCGCACTCCGATGACAAAAGTATGGAACATGATACAAAAGATTAAAGGTAAAATTCTAAAGCCACGGTAAAACATTTTAAAGATGGCACTGATTTATTAACATCTGAAAAGATATTGCCAATAAGCTTGGTGAAACTTTTGCGAAATCTTCTTCTTCTAACAACTACAGGGAAGATTTTAAAAAAGTTAAGAAGCAAAAAGAAAAAATAAAGTTGAATTTTAAATCGAACAATGGTGAAAATTATAATAAACTCTTTTGTCTGGAAGAAATTAAGACATCTCTGTGCAAGGCCCATGATACAGCTTGTGGACCTGATAATATTCACTACCAACTTTTGAAACACTTGCCAGATTCCTCGCTTGAAGCTCTTTTGCAACTCATGAATAACGTCTGGGAATCTGGTGACTTACCATCAATCTGGAAGCTTGCAACCGTCGTGCCTATTCCAAAACCAAGTTAAGATCACACGGATCCTATTAACTATAGACCAATTGCTCTTACCAGTTGTGTCTGTAAAACATTAGAACGGATGGTCAACGATCGCCTTGTTTGGTTCCTGGAATCAAATGGGCTTTTAGCCAATATCCAGTGTGGATTCCGACAAGGCCGCAGTACTCTTGATCATCTAATTCGATTCGAGTCATTTATCCGTAATGGTTTTGCGAAAAATGAACACGTGATGTCGGTCTTTTTCGATCTTGAAAAGGCATATGACACCACATGGAAGTATGGTATTTTAAAAGATCTTTTTGATATGGGGTTGAAAGGCAATATGCCAAATTTTATTTCAAATTTTCTGTCTAACAGACAATTTAATGTTAGAGTAAATTCAACCATGTCTGATCTGTATGATCAAGAGATGGGTGTCCTCAGGGAGTATTTTATCTGTTACATTATTTAGTCTTAAAATTAATAGCCTTGTTGAAGTTTTGAAAAGTAATATTGAAGGTTCATTGTATATTGATGATTTTTAATCTGTTACAGAGGCAAAATATGAATAACATTGAAAGACAATTGTCTTGGAAGAATTGAAAATGGGCTTCGGAAAATGGTTTTAAATTTTCTACTTCAAAAACGGTTGGGATGCATTTTGTAACAAAAGGAAACTGCATCTTGATCCAGAACTCACTTTGTACGGAAACCCAATTAAAATGGTTGATGAAACCAAATTTCTTGGGCTAGTTTTTGATAAAAGTTAACCTTTCTACCCCATATCAAAATGTTAAAATCGAGATGCTTAAAAGCATTAGATATTTTAAAGGTTGTTGGTGGCACTGACTGGGGTGCTGATCGCAACATTTTACTTAGTTTATACAGATAGTTTATACAGATCTATAGTTAGATCTAAACTAGATTATGGTTCAATAGTGTATGGCTCTGCAAGGAAGTCCTACATACAGATTCTCGATGCTGTGCATCACCAGGGTTTGCGTTTATGTCTTGGCGCCTTTAAAACCTCACCAGTTGAGAGTCTGTATGTAGAGGCTGACGAGCACTCACTCTCCAACAGACGTTTGAAGCTTGGACTTCAATATGCTGTCAAGCTTAAAGCATATCCAGAAAATCCTGCCTACAACTGTGTTTTTAATCCAATTTATGAAGATATATATGCCAAACATGAAAATAAAATTCCTCCATTAGGCATCCGTTTAAAACCACACTTAACCACATTTGATTTAAAATCTGTTGCACCAGTTGAAACTTGCAAATGCCCTCCATGGGAACTTCCAAAACCGAAAATGACATTTGACCTACGTAAATACAAAAAAAAAAAAAACGAAACAAACCCTCTTATAATTCAACAACATTTTGCTGAAATTAAGTCAAATTATTCAGATTTTTCAACTGTTTATACAGATGGATCGAAGGATGGTAACCGAGATGCATCTGCTGCTGTCTTTGGAGACAGAGCTGCGACTCTCCGTTTGTCATCTGCCGCATCCATATTTACTGCTGAAGCAAAGGCAATAATTTTAGCTTTAAAATTTATTGCTACTTCAGACAAATCTAAATTTATAATATGTTCTGATTCACTTTCATGCTTACAAGCTATACAACATACTAAAATTAAAACCCGATAATTCTCAAGATTTTATATGTAATGAGGAATTTAAAATTCTTCATAAAGAAATAATTTTTCTATGGGTTCCGAGTCATGTTGGAATCCATGGAAACACGGTTGTAGACGAAGAAGCAAAAAATGCCCTGGATGATCCCTTATCTAACTGTGATATACCATATACCGATTTTAGATCTAATATTAGAGAATATGTTTTTTAATATATTGGAAAATGAATGGAGTAAAAAGGTTGATAATAAATTACATGAAATTAAACCTAAATTAGGTAAAATTTTTAATACTTTTATGTGCAGAAAAGATCAGTGTGTTATTTTTAGATGCCGTATTGGTCATACTAGAATAACACATGAATATCTTCTGAAAAATGAAGAAGAACCACAATGTATACCTTGCAACTGCAAGTATACTATTAAACATGTTTTAATCAATTGTATTGACTTTGCTGATATTCGGAAGAAGCATTTCAATGTCAATAATATGTATGATTTATTTGATAGTGTTCCAATTACAAATATTGTTTCATTTTTAAAAGAAGTTGGAATATATCATAAAATATAAAAATGCTGTACGAATTGAATAGGATTTTAATTTTTATCACCTTATCTTAGTGTTGTTTTTTATTTGTAAATAAACAATTTTGCTTTAGACTTCAGTTTTAGTATATTGAAGGACATTTTGTCCGATTTTAAAGATATACTTTAAATTGTTAAATGTTCGAATTAGCTCTCGCCGCGATATAGCCTTTTTGCGCTAAGGCGGCGTAAAGCAAACACCAATCAATCAATCTAATACTGCATTACAAAGATTCATTATACCACATGTATCATTGGTGCATGCTACATGCATTGTACATCAATGCATACTGGTTGTACTTACAATGGTGCATCTCATAGCTATATATATATATAGGATAGCACAATTCACACAGCTTCGCATTCGTCTAGTATATAAATAATAATAATGATTTATGGTTCTCTTTTCGTTTTAACTTTTTTTTAAATCGCATTCTTCTAATTTTCTAGCTACCAAATGCTTTAGAAGAAAGAACGTAAACCGTCATAAAGTAACGATTAAAAAAAATAACATAGAATTGAGCTCTACGAGTAGTTAAAGTACATAGATCACAGCACAAAATAAAAAGAAAAAAATGATTAAATACGGAAACTAACATTCACATTTTCTTTTATTACTTAGATGAAAACAATTCGTAATTCATTGTCCCGTTTAGTTGAAGTGTGTTTTTTGGGTTGCCGTCTACTCGAGGATTTCTTCATATTTTTAGTCGGGTTTAATTCTAAGTTGAATAGACAAAGAAAGCACACACACAGTTTCAAAATAGAAAAACATACTAATGTTTTACTTATAATTGAAATTGAATTTCTTTGTTAATTCAATCATATGCTATTTCATTTTGCAGGATATGTCTAAAGTTACACGATTTACATGTGTTCTCTGTACTAAGAGGACAAAACATTATGATAGACGGTTTCTTGGTGGAGAAAATAACAAAGAACTACGTAAATACTTGTACAAAAATTTTTTCCTAAATGTTGATAGTTCTGATGTAATATGTGGAACATGTAGACGTAAATATTACAGACAATCTGATGAAAAATCCATTGCCAATGTTAAACCTGACGTACTACCAACTGCAAACACATCACAACAGACACTTGTGTCCCCTAAAACTATTACGTTGTCTTTATCTTCAATAGGTAGAAGCCACTCAACCTGCTTCGTTTGCAGGAAACGAGGCCCTAAACTAATTGTTGTTTCTTCCTCAACAAGGCTTAATACATTTGTACAAAGGAATATTATAATACCTGCAGGAGCTAGATGCTGCCCTGATCATATTTCTGATGAGAATTTCAATGAACAAGCCCTTGAATGTTTATCAGACTGTAACCGAAGTGACATTTTGGACCTACTTCAAAAGATAAGAATGCTACTGCTAAAAAATGATGACAAACGATTAAATTTTGATAAAGACTCATCGTTAAGTGACGCAGAGTACATAAGATTAATAGGATCTTTCAATGATTTAGCAACACATCTTGTTTCTATTAGAGATACGAAGGTGCGTAGTTCCAGAACATGCTTAGGCATTTTCTTGACGAAAATGCGGTCAGGAATGTCCAACAAACTTTTGGCTACTATTTTTAATGTAGCAAAAGATTCGATCCGCCGAGCAGTTGCAACAGTCCGAAAAAATCTTATGCAGACATTCGTACCAAAGCACTTAGGATTCAATCATATTTCTAGAGAGAAATTGATTGAAAACCATACTAGACCTCTTGCCCAGACATTATTTGGCAATGAATTTAATCCCGCAATTCTTGTAATTGACGGAACATACATATATATACAGAAAAGCGGTCAATTTCAGTTTCAACGTCGTACATTCAGCATGCACAAGCATCGGCCTCTCGTCAAACTCATGGTTTTTGTAAGCACTACAGGTTATTTTGTCAGCGTTATGGGTCCATACCTGGCAGATAGCAAAAATAATGACGCCAACATACTAAAGCATATAATTGCTTCAGACAATGAGCAGATTAAAAGTTGGTTGCAGAAAGATGATGTTGTCATTGTTGACCGTGGATTTCGTGATTCAATTGATCTTCTGGAGGAATTAGAAATACAAACAGAAATGCCTTCGTTCTTAAAAACCCCAAGGGTGACTGGGGAATAGAAGTATGGTCACCATTGGTCTTCCTTCGACCGGCAGTAAAACCCGTGCTAAAGTGGGGCGTCCGTTTGGCTGTGCGGGATGTACAAATTTGCAGCAACGTCCGGTCAGAATGGGGACGTTAAATCCGATGCCTCGTGTAAAGAGAGTGCCACGCTCTTTGCACGTTAAGAACCCTGCAACAACTCTTTGAGGGGTCCGTAGGTGACCTGATGCAAGGCTAAATTTCTGTCCCTATCCAATATACCCTCATTTCCGTGGTAGTCTAAATTTCTCCGACCTTAATCCCGGACGCCCTATTACAGAACCTACCTATTGTATTTATTGTTAATTTGTTCTCGTCCTGAATATGCATGAAATATTTGCCACTGGACGTTAAGCAACCAACAATCAATCAATCGTTCTTAAAAAGGCCAGTCACAGTTTACCACAGAAGAAAGCAATACTTCAAGATTGATAACAAAGATTCGTTGGGTAGTTGAATCTGCAAATGGCAGAATTAAAACACGGGTGTTTTTCAACCATGTGATGCCAAACTCCCAAATACCATATATTGGAGAGTACCTACGCATTGTATGCTCAATATGCAACAAGTATTTCAAGCCACTTAGTTCAGGTGATCCTCAAGAAGACCAATTACTTGGGTGTAAAATGATTTATCTTTCTAAGCAAAATAATCTCCTTAAAGAAAAAAATTGAGTCGGAAAATCTTCACCGCATTAGATCTTCTAGTTGGTGCAAGATTGATGCTGCATCTGTTGATTTTCCTTCGATTACTGAAGATCTCAGAAACCTTACCTTAGGCGTTTACCAGATAAAATTGGCCAAGTCATACGTTGCTGAACATGTTACTGAAAACAATGACTTTGAGGTACTGGTACACAAACAGGAAAACAATTTGATATGTGCACAAATGCAAAGTAGACATGTTTCAGCTAGAGCTTATTTGTTATGGATTCAATACGATGAAGTGACTGTTCTTGGCTGGTTCTGTAAATGTCGTGCTGGAGCAAGAATAGTTGGTATGTGTGCACACGTTTCAGCAGTTATCTGGTATTTAGGGTATGCTCGCTGTTTGAACATACCCTATTGTTCTGGTGACGATTGGACAAAATATCTAACAGATGCACGTAACATGCCAGATCCCGAGATTATTGATGAAAGTGATGACAGTGACTGCATAGCTTATGTCAACTTTTTGTTGTTAACCTAATAAGATTAATGACATAATTATATATATAATTTTATTTCATGATGTTTGCAATCTATCATATTAAATCTTTCTCTGGTGAGAGTCATGACAACAAAAAGGTTATACATGTATAACCCTTTTCACGATTTCAAGAGTATGATATCTTACACAGGCGAAATCGTCGAGAAAAATGTTGAATTGGACCTTATTTTAGTGCATTTCATTAACACATTTATATTTTAACAAAAGTTATTACTGTAAGAGTCATACATGCAGTATGTCTGTATTACTGTAAAACTACACAACAAAGAATTTAATCACATTTGAAAGATTTCACTCAAATAAAAACTTCTATTAAATAATTAATTCTTACTTATTGGTTTAAAAGTGTATTGTACAGTCATTCTTTTCATTACAACAAACCATACGTAAAACCAGACATCAGTAATTGTGATACGCATTTTAGGTATTTTCACTCCTAAAATTACAATTTCAACATGTTCAACACAAGCTAGGTAGCGGTTACTATGGAGATACATAATACCATGGGTTTTAACTCTGTTGAACAGTTTCTGATTAAACAGTTTGCAGTTGATCCTGTTCAAAATGACAAATGCATACACACAAAGTTTCAAATATAGATGAAATAATATTAAACATCATCTAAAGTTTCTTTATGTTTCTAGGCAATTTGATAATTTGTGGTTGAATAAACATAAAATAATGTCATCTTGAAAAGTGTGTTTCAAATTGTTTGTTTTTTCAGAAATAACAATTAAAAATAGACTTTTGAGTATTTAGATTGAAACAAAATTTCCATGCACCGTAAAAATCGGAAACAAAAACGTAAGATTTTAACATATATCTATATATTTTTGAAACCATGGTAACAGTTGCTATGGTAAAAACAAATAATCAAAGACCACAAAAGAGAAAGTATATTACACTTACATTGATTCATAGAACGTCCTTTTGTATATTTTGTATATAAGAAGGTATCTTTGTTTTAAGTTTTCAACTTAAATACGTGCAATAATAACAGCACTTGTTTCAAAATTGATTAAAAATTCATGTTTGGTATTAATAAAGGGATACACTTTGACGACGTCATATAAAGTGATTTCAAGTAATATATACAAAATATATATATTTTTGGAAAGCAGACACCTATAAGATATTTTGAGAGAAAAATCATCTACTTTTGAAGTGGGGCCGATTTTGACCCTTAAAGCCCCTACTCCTTTACGATTGTGAAGTTTCAAATTTCTAATTACACCTTGGTCCATTGGTTGAGTTACACTAGATGTGTTTGGTGGTAAAAATACCTATTTCACTGACAGGAACATGAGGATGAGCTGGACAAATGTCCACTATCATGACAATACATCTTTTTCTTAGTCATTTGTTTGTCAACTTGATGAAGCCAATTTCTGAAAAATTTAAGCCTTTTTTGCTGACGACATACTCAGTTGGTAATGTTTTAACAATTTTAAAACGAGGATTTTCGCGGGTGTGTTCTGTTGTTGTTTAAAAAACAAACCCACTTTCACATGATACAGTAATCTTAAAGTCCACATCAGTTCATACAAAAATTAATTTTCTACATGTCATTGTTTTGTCGAACAAATTCTAAAATTTCAAAATAACTATCGACTCCAAAATTCTGAGAATCCCTGCTCATGATGTTGTAGATCTGTGCAATAATTGGCATATCTAAAGGCAATGTTTCTGGTATTTCAACATTTTAAGCATCTATTGCATTAGGTCCTTCAAAATCGATACCATAATCTTCAATATCTGGCTGCAAAATTAAAGCATTCAGTTATACCTATGAATATTTTCAGTGAAATTTGAAAGAATTATTACATTCATTTAAAAGCATACTTGAACAATTCTAATAGGTCCCCAAAGGCCAGACAAAAAAAAATTAGATAAATAAAGTAAATAAAGTAAAAAAATCAAGGTTTTCTATAAACATCGTCAATGGCTTTATTCCAGGAAAACATCGTCAATGGATTTAGTTAAACTGGAATAGCAATCACTGTCTATGCGAATGTTGATAATTTTACAATTTAGATGTTACCTTAAATCGGTCACTTTTTCTAGATAAATTTATTAGATGTAACCTTTATTCAGTCAATTCTTAATTATTGTTAATTTTATTATATTTTACATAAAATTGACAACTTTTCATAGATAATTGTATAAGATGTAACCTATAATCAGTCGCTTGTTCTAGATAATTGAACAAGATGTGACCTTTAATCGGTCACTTTTTCTACATAATTGTATTAGATGTAATTTTAAATCGGTCACATTCGTAGATAATTATTTTCTTAAATTTATGAGATGTCAACTTAAATCGACCACTTTCTTTATTGATAATTTGACTATATTTTAGAATAAATTCGACAACTCGTTATAGATAATTGTATTAGATGTAACGTTTAATCATTCACTTATTCTTAATAATTGTATGACATATATCCTGAAATCGGCCACTTTCTTCATTAATCATTTTACAATAAATTCGACTACTTTTCATACATATTTGTATAAGATGTAACCTTTCATCAGTCAGTTTTCAAAGATAATTGTATTAGATGAGACCTTAAATCGGTCATTTCTTTTTCTAGATAATTTTATTAGATGTAACCTTAAATCAGTCAATTCCTAATTGTTAATTCATCATATTTTACAAAAACATCAACAACTTTTTCTAGATAATTGTATCAGATGTAACCTCAAATCGGTCACATTTGTAGATAATTTTATTACATGAACCTTAAATTTGGCAACTTATTATTGATAATTTTACTATATTATACAATTTAGATGTGACCTCAAATCGGTCACTTTTTCTACATAAATTTATTAGATGTAACCTTTAATCAGTCAATTCTTAATTGTTAATTTTATTATATTTTTCCAAGAAATTGACAACTTTCATAGATAATTGTACAAGATGTAACCTATAATCAGTCTCTTGTTTTAGATAATTCTACAACATGTGACCTTACATATGACACTTTTTCTAGATACTTGTATTAGATGTAACCTTAAATCGGTCACATTTGTAGATAATTTTATTACATATCAACTTTCTTTATTAATAATTTTACTTTATTTTACAATTTTGATTTGACCTTAAATCGGTATTTTGTTCTTCTAGATAATTGTATTAGATATGACCTTAAATCGGTCACTTTTTCTAGATAATTTTATAAGTTGTGACCTTTGCATTAAATTTGAATATTTTATAGGTAATTGAACATAAAATATAACCCTAAATCGTTAACTTCTTAATTGTTAAATTTATTATATTTTTCAATAAAATTAGTCAGTTTTTCTTGATAATTTTATGAGATGTCACCTTAAATCGACCACTTTCTTTATTGATTATTTGACTATATTTTATAATAAATTCAACAACTTTTTTAATAGATAATTGTATTAGATGTAACGTTTTATCATTTACTTATTCTTAATAGTTGTATTACATGTATCCTGAAATCGGCCCTTCAATAATCATTTTACAATCAATTCGACTACTTTTTATAGATAAATGCATTACTGGTGACCTTAAATCGGTCACTTTTTCTAGACAATTGTATTAGATATAACCATAAATCGTTCACTTTTTCTAGATAATTTTATAAGAAGTAACTTTAACTCTGCCACTTTTTGAATGTGATTTTACATTAAATTTGAACATTTTTAAGATAATTATATATAAAATGTAACCTTAAATCGTTCACTTTTAATTGTTAATTTTTTTTTTCAATAAAATGTAAAAGATAATTGTATTAGATGTAACCTTAAATCATTCACTTTTCTAGATAATTTTATGAGATGTCACCATAGATCGATCACTTTCTTTATTGATTATTTGACTATATTTTATAATAAATTCGACAACTTTTGTAGATAATTGTATTAGATGTAACGTTTAATCAGTCACTTATTCTTAATAATTGTATTAAATGTATCGTGAAATCGGCCCTTTCTCCATTAATCATTTTGCAATCAATTCGGCTACTTTTCATAGATAATTGTATTAGATGTGACCTTAAATCGGTCACTTTTTCTAGATAGTTTTATTAGATGTAACCTTCACTCTGCCACTTTTTGAATTGATAATTTTACATTAAATTTGAACATTTTTTAAAGGTAATTGTATATAAAATGTAACCTTAAATCGTTCACTTCTTAATTGTTAATTTTATATTTTTCAAAAAATTCGACCACCTGTGAAAGATAATTGTATTAGATGTAACCTTAAATCGGTCACTTTTTCTTAATAATTTTATGAGATGTCACCTTAAATCGACCACTTTCTTTATTGATTATTTGACTATATTTTATAATAAATTCGACAACCTTTTGTAGATAATTGTATTAGATGTAACTTTTAATCAATCACTTATTCTTAGTAATTGTATTACATGTAACCTGAAATCATCCACTTTCTTCATTAATCATTTTACAATCAATTCGTGTCTGAGCAGAAAGTTGATGAACCAAGGGTATGTCAAAGAACGTCTCGTCATTTTTCTAAAAAGAAAAAGGTTCATCGGAAGGTACCAAGACCTTGTTGATAAATATTCCGTATCAACTTCACAAATAATACACAATGGTCTTGAGGTATAGATTCTGGGTACTGACGTTGTTTATTATCTTATAACGTGTTATAGTATTCTTTCATTTGTCTTTATGAATATTACTTTTTTGTGTTTAGTCTGTTTTTATTGATATCCATTTGACGTGACTTTGTACTCATACATCCCGTCATTGTGTTATTGTTCTATGAAAATTCTCGTATTCTTGTCATTCATTTTGCTGTGTTTTGTCTATATGCCTTTTTGTGATTCTTTGATACATATGACGTGGCTCTGTACTTGTACATCCCGTTATTGTGCTATTGTAAAACATTTTTGTATTCTTGTCTTTCATTTTTGCTAATATGCTTTGTCTAAATGCCTTTTTGTGATTCTTTGTTACATATTTGTTTGTTTTATAGTGATTAAGATTATAACACAATGTTGACTGCTGTACACCTATTTTTGACATTATTACCTATTATGTCTGTTTTATTCACACATCGTTGTCAATATAATGGAATTTGATGCGACTGTCATACAAGTGAGACATTTAGCTATCTTTACAACCAGGTTTAATCCATCATTTTCTACACAGGAAAATGCCTGTACCAAGTCAGGAATATGACAGTTGCTATCCATTCGATTGATGTTTGAGCTTTTGATTTTGTCATTTGATTAGGGACTTTCATTTTTGAATTTTCCTCGGAGTTCAGCATTTTTGTGATTTTACTTTTTTCGAATACTTCTTAAGGATAATTGTATTAGGTGTGACCTTAAATTGGTCACTTTTTCTAGATAATTTTATTAGATGTAACCTTAACTCTGAAACTTTTGAATTGATAATTTTACTTTAAATTTAAACATTTTTTATAGGTAATTGTATATAAAATGTAACCTTTATTCGTTCACTTCTTGTTAATTGTATTATTTTTTTCAATAAATTCGACCAAATGTAAGATATAATTGTATTAGATGTCACCTTAAATCGACCACTTTCTTTATTGATAATTTGACTTTATTTTATAATAAATTCGACAACTTTTTATAGATAATTGTATAAGCGTTAAACTTAAATCGGTCACTTTTTCTAGATAATTGTATTAGATGTAACTTAAATCGGTCACATTTGCAGATAATTTTATTACATGTCACCTCAAATTTGGCAACTTTCTTTATTGATAATTTTAATATGTTATACAATTTAGATTTTCACTTTTCTAGATAAATATATTAGATGTAACCTTTACTCAGTCAATTCTTAATTTATAATTTTATTATATTTTACCAAAAAATTGACAACTTTTCATAGATAATTGTATAAGCTGTAAACTTAAATAGGTCACCTTTTTTTTTTAGATAATTGTATTAGATGTAACCTGAAATTGGTCACATTTGTAGATAATTTTATGACATGTCACCTTAAATCGGCAACTTTATTGATAATTTTACTATATTTAACAATTTAGATGTGACCTTAAATCGGTAACTTTTTTCTAGATAATTGTATTTGATATGACCTTAAATCGGTCACTTTTTCCAGATAATTTTATTAGGGGTAACCTTAACTCTGCCATATTTTGAATTGATAATTTTACAAGAATTATGAACATTTATATAGGTAATTGTATATAAAATGTAACCTTAAATCGTTCACTTCTTAATTGTTAATTTTATTATATTTTTCAATAAATTCGACTACATGTAAAAGATCATTGTATTTGATGTAACCTTAAATCGGTCACTTATTCTTGATAATTTTATGAGATGTCACTACAAATCGATTACTTTCCTTATTGATTATTTGACTAAAGTATATGTTATAAAAAATTTATCTAAAATTAAGAAATAACAGAAATTTCGAATTAAGAGATTCATATTTGCTACATTGATTATATATGTCCTGTTGCCTTTTACTCAAGAACTAAAAGATCACATACACTTTTTAATTTCCAGTATTTCCATCTAATTGACATCACTTTCCCAAAATGCATTGGCACACACAATTAAATTAGTTTTGACTTAGTGTGGTTAACCATTAACCTAAGTTCTCCAGAGAACAGTTATGCCCCAAACACAAATAACTATCATAGCCCATTATAGGGTCAAGGTCAGAGCATCCGGTCTTTGATATATGAGACTTATTCCAATAAATGTACCTTAGCAACCTTATCACACTTATTGTGCTGGTTAAGTTTCAACTGGAATTTTATGCCATAAGGACATTTGAAAAGTCGAATAAAATTTTATTCAACTGGTATACCAATTTTTGATTGACAATTATAGCACAACAGGCAAGAAATATGGGACCATGTCAAGCCTGATAGGACCACCTGCCCACTGTCCTGAAAGGGTCTGGGGATAACACGGAGTCAATTTTAGTTATACAATACAAAAGCTATGTGGAAGACACAAATCAGACAAAGGTTAACTGTTATTATAAAGGCAAGTCAATCAGACCTCGACTTTGATTCCTATAACTAAAAGGGATCAAAGTCAAGGTCTCACTGACCTGACTTTGCTAAATGAAAATGACACCCCAGCCCATGATGTTACTCCATACAGATAAGACAAGATAAAATAAGATATTTTATTTTCCAAATTAGGTCCCCAGGGCATATACACATAACAAATATAATCGTTACAACATACAGTATTTTACATGACATTCATATGATAAACCTAAAATATAGATATAAAGTCATACAGGCTATTATATGTTAAAATAAAAAAAGTATTTAAGAGTTGCTACTCCAGAGATGTGGCAAACGTTGCTGGATGTATAAATATAAATATAATTAATTGTTTAGCTGCAACAGGTACCAAGGGACGAAGCTAAAGGATTGTAAGCTTAAGAGCTCTAACAAGCCTCGTATATGATGCAGAGAAACAAACATAAATGTAACAAAAGTTCAAGTGTATTCACAGCAAATAAAATATATTGCAGTGATCATCATGTACAATACAATGACACCATTTTCTTCCCTTAGAACGTCTAGTGCCTGTGCTTCATAACAAGTTTTGAAAATAACCGGTATTTCCGAGTAAAAGAATCATAAACAGTGCGTCGATCAGTCTTGGACCACAGGGCCAGGGTTTGTTACTATTTGCCGGGTTTACTACCCATGGGAACTCCTAAAAACACAAAGGGGACATTGATTCGAATTCTCGTTTCAAAATTTTTCCATGACTTTCACTTACTTTGTCACCTGAATAAATCTGTTCTCACCTGATTTATCTCTTCAATGATATGTATGTAATTCCTTACGCTATCTCTATAAACATTGCAATCCTTCAAACAAACTTGAAATTTCTGAAATAGAATCCATTGACGCCCTACATTTGAAAATGAAAGTACAAAAGCGACACCTGGCGGAAAATATATTTTCGGATTTCTCGGGAGTTTACCATAATTGGAAGATAATACACAGTGTGTACCTAATGGATTCCCGCCATGGATTCTATTTTGACCTACTTGAGGCCAGTTTATGAATAAACTGAATAATATAATTATAGGAACTTCGAAGGAATTCAAATATACAGTCAGGAATCTGATGTACAGTAGTTGTCGTTTGTTTATGTAATGTATACGTGTTTCTCGTTTCTCGTTTTTTATATAGACTAGACCGTTGGTTTTCCCGTTTGAATGGTTTTACACTAGTAATTTTGGGACCCTTTATAGCTTGTTGTTCGGTGTGAGCGAAGGCTCCGTGTTGAAGGCCGTACATTGACCTATAATGGTTTACTTTTATAAATTGTTATTTGGATGGAGAGTTGTCTCATTGGCACTCACACCACATCTTCCTATATCTATATACATTTAATCAAGATCAATTAAATAATCACATTCACTACTAACCAAACAAACAATGAATATAATGACTAATAATAATTACCTGTATATCATCAGAATCGTCCAAATTTACGAGGATTTATAAATCCTTGATATTTACGTTTCTCTTCTAGGTCAAAATTCCCGACAAACAATATTCCTGCGCATGTTGACGTTCGGCAAAGGTAAACGACTTGTATTTAGAAAATTTCGGAGATCAAATATTTCATACAATTCTTCATTGACATCTTAACCAAAAGCACAGGGAATAATAAACACTGTACGGATTTCGATTGAGCACTATTTCCTATATTCAACTTCAATTATTTTACGTTGTTCGACGATCATTTATGGTTATTCTGGCCATATTTTTTGTATTCCAGAATTAAAAGTATGAAAACTGTCCAATTAGTTATAAATAACATATTAGCCTGCTAGATAATAACAATGGCACCTATTTCAGTATTGGTTGGGAAAAACAAATCTGGAGTGCTAGCATAAGGCAGCTTAACTGCCTAAAAATGATGAATATATACATTTCACAGTGAAATATATTTATTCAATCAAAGTCAAATAATAAATAAAAATTCTTAGGTTAAGAATTAAAATGAATAAACACATCTTTCTAGAGGGTTTGATGTACAAACTGAGTTGCTGACTTACAAACTTTGGACTTTTATTCATATGAATTACCTCTCGAAAAAATAAGTTTAATCCTATAATGAAACTTCTAGTAATTAAAATACTTACAAAATTATGAAATGGCTTAGAAACAAAAAAGATGTCGGGCCATGCCTAGCATTTCAATCATGTTTTGAAAATACAAATTGAATTAATATTTGGAAACATTTGTATGGTTATTCTTTTTATACATACCTATAACAACTATATTTTCTTGGTAGTCATTTTTCACAAGATCTATCCCAGAATATTAGGCATTTGAGACACAACTTGAAAATGAAATCACAGTTGATGATGCCCAATGAAGCAAATGGAATACTTGAAAGAACACCCCCTTCAAAAAAGTTAAGAGTAATGCCTGAAACCCCAAAAGCAACTTCAACAACTGAAGAAGTAAAGTCTCATCTATCCAAATTAAAAGACGAGTGGAAGAAACTTTCCAAACACAGAGATGTTGGGCATATTAAGATGTTACTAAGAGAAACCATTCACTATCGTGATGATTTGTTAAAAAAAACCCAGAAGGTTTGGTAAAGGCTGTGGCATTGGAATTCAAATGCTTTACAGACGCTTTATATGTAAGTTTTTCAATTTGCTTTTGTCGTCCAATGAAAATCTCAATTATTTTTAAAGTTCTTGTGCTACAGGCACACTATAATAGAACTGTAACTGACGAAAAACATCTAGAAATATTGAATTTGTATCAGGAGGCAAAGCTGGCCGGGCTCACCTCCTCTTCTATGATAGTTCTCGCCTTCCGCAAAGAAGCCAAGACGGTAAAGCTTATTCATCGACTTTTTAGTGAGCAGCAAGTGACCCGGTACCAACTTGAGACGTATCACCAGATGCAGGGTAAACTGGTAGACTTATGGGACCGGTTGGAAGCAAACACATTGAAGACCTCAAGCAGACTGGTTATATGTATGCACCGCCAGTTCCTGCTCTGTGGCTGTCCCTGATGTTGGTGATGTTGATGACACTGTCCGAAACATTGGTGATATAACTGACTTTGTTTTCTACAGTTCAGGTATTTCAAGTTAGGCTTTTCATAATCAACCATTCATTAAATCAATAAGCTCCATTTAATCTCATTCAGTTTTACTCAATTCATTTCTTTTTCTATTCTACAGATATCCTTAGTAAACACAGAATGTTACAGGATTGATTGATTGATTGTTGGTTGCTTAACGTCCAGTGGCAAATATTTCATGCATATTCAGGACGAGAACAAATTAACAATAAATACAATAGGTAGGTTCTGTAATAGAGGCGTCTGGGATTGAGGTCGGAGAAATTTAGACTGCCACGGGAAATGAGGGCATATTGGATCGGGACAGAAATTTAGCCTTGCAACAGGTCACCTACGGACCCCTCAAAGAGTTGTTGCAAGGGTTCTTAACGTGCAAAGAGCGTGGCACTCTCTTTACACGAGGCATCGGATTTAACGTCCCCATTCTGACCGGACGTGGCTGCAAATTTGTACATCCCGCACAGCCAACCGGACGCCCCACTTCAGCAAGGGTTTTACTGCCGGTCGGAGGAAGACCAATGGTGACCATACCTCTATTCCCCAGTCACCCTTGGGGTTAACCACTTTGACCTCTCGGTCTTAATATCTATTCTTATTCTTATAAAATAAATATTTAACGAAAAAGATAACATCACTATCACTTCTATGAATGTAATTTATACAGCAATCTAACAAACAAGGCAGAACAGCAAATAAGATCGTGTTAAATGAGAGACCAAAAGGCAACAAAATCCATAATTGGAAATAGACAGATTAACAAGTCCTTCTCTGTGAGAAAAGAAACCTTCTTTGTTAAGGTACCAGATACACACTTTGCATACAAATTTCTCAAATAAAAAAAAAGAATTATCAATGAATATGAAATATACATATAGAAATATTTTAAGCAGGCATCATGTTTTTCATATAAAGAAACCAACCATACAATAATCTACATACATATTTCTTTGTATTGATTCTGATATTAGTTTATCATATTGATCCTCTTGTTCCTCTGCTGTACGTCTCGGTGCAAAATAGCAGACACTTAATGAACAAGCAGCACCGAACAAACGACAGTCATTCGGTATACTTCAGGTTTACTCTCAGAAATTCCATTTTACCACCAAAGAAACCGCAGATAATTTATATCCTTCAATGGCACATTTACTTGATGGAACATACTTTCTATGTCGCCTTATAATAGCACAATTCATGAATTAAATCTTATGAGTACACCAAGCAAGTTATTCGCAAGATCAGGTCACTGTAGTAGTGCTCTGTTTAAAGAAACTCCCATGTAGGTAGTCGGAACAAAAATGTTGTTAGGTTCCATAATTTGCAATCATACCACGTCTCCTTACTTTTATATTTTTTATTTTTTACCACTTATACTGTATGCGTGATTGTCATATTAAATAATATATACTAGAATACAAATTTACCGAGTCAATACTTTCTCTGTGTCTACAGAAAATGGAAGATACGTCTCGTCAATATGCCATATTTTTTCTGGACTTTTCATTAGTGCTTTGAGAGTTTCTTGTAGTGCATCAAAATATGACTGCACAACAGGTCACCTACGGACCCCTCAAAGAGTTGTTGCAGGGTTCTTAACGTGCAAAGAGCGTGGCACTCTCTTTACACGAGGCATCGGATTTAACGTCCCCATTCTGACCGGACGTGGCTGCAAATTTGTACATCCCGCACAGCCAAACGGATGCCCCACTTTGACGAGGGTTTTACCGCCGGTCGGAGGAAGACCAATAGTGACCATACTTCTATTCCCCAGTCACCCTTGGGGGGGGGAATGTTACAGGAAAAGTTGACAAACACAAATATGTGTCCAACTTTTGGAACACTTTATACTCATCTAGAAAATGTAGGTGACAGCCTAAGTGCTATATCCCAAGTTTTAATAAGTGCAACCAAACCATTACTAAATATACAGTATTCACACAGCAACTAACACAATTGTGCTGTATATTGACGTATCTACATAATTGGCAATCAAGCATTATCCAGAACCTTCCAATAACAGTTGGGTGTGAATTGAAGGGATCCAAAGTCTCTTCATTCACATCTTTGAACAATAATTAACTCCTTGATCTAGTCAAATCTCATACATGTCTTAATATTATGTATAAACAAGTGCCAAAACAACCCATCAATATTTGAGAAAACTAATTACCTTGCTTTCCAAAGAGAGAAAATGAAACGTCATTAATACAAAATAAATATTTCTTTCTTTAATATTACATCTCTTGCAGAAAATATATTTTTAACATTTCTTCTTTACTCACAAACTGTAAACAAAACTATAGTACTATTGCGTAACAATTTTCATATTGGCTTAGTTATAGGTCAAAGGTACCCATATTAGCCTGAAGTGACGCAGATGATCAATATTACTTTCAAAGGACCTATAACTAAGCCAGTTTAAAAAAATGTTTCGCAATGAAGGAGGAGACCCACAGCTCACACTTTGGGAATATGTTAAAACTGCCATCTTGTTACGATTATGTTGCTGAAGACGTTATGAAAATATTCAAAACAAACATTTGGTAGATGGGTTACCGGTGTGTTTAGTCACTTTTTATTGAAGTTCGGACAGTCCTTTCTTCCGCCTTTATCACGTCCATTCAATAAATTGGATTTCATATAATGATTCAAAGAAGAGGCAACAAAATGTCAATTTGTCAAACACTAAATGTAGAGCGTATAATTGCCTTAACATAATAAACATGCATGGTTCAAATTGTATTAAAATATGTCATTTGAAGTTTATCCATGCTTCTAAACTAGATAAACATCATCTAAAGGGTTTGCTACCAATGCTCGTGAGTAAAACCAACATTCGAACAATAGCTTAAACTAGAACATGGGGCTAGTATTTGAAAAGCAGTAAAGCTATCAAAGTATTGGTCAGCGTATAAATTACATTGTTCTAATATCTTTTCTTGGAGTCATGTCCCTTTTTTGCCTCTTAAATTTATTTTAATATGCTTTAAAAAAACATTTCTAATAGTATGAGTGAAGTTTCCAGCCATTGGGGTAATTTTACGCATGTAACCAATAAAAAGACCTTTCCAGTATTATTTCGACTCTTGATACTTTAATACAGCTTGATTCAAACTTTTCTACAGCTTGATTCAAACTTTTCTAAGTCTGCAATTTTGGCAATAGTATTTTTGAAATACTTTTCTAAACAACCTATATTAGCCAATAATGAGGGTCTGGAAAGGATCTTTCATTTATTTATTTGACTTTTTTTCTATTCTTTTATCATTTTGCCCTTTGAGTTATTCTGCATTTTGTCTATTACTAGTACTCTCTATTCCTAGACCACATCAAGATCCTCAATAATACATCCTATGAGCCTTGTATAAAAATAATAGAATTTGATTTTCCTAATCGTTTCAGTATTTTAAAAGAGGCTGTCTGACTGACAGCAAACCGGATTTTTCTGCAGAGGTCGAACCCTGAACAGTTGAGCAAGTATGGACACAACATTTAAGCTTAAAACAGCTCTGAATTTGGATTGTGATTTAATATTCAAAATGGATTACTATCTAATTAATAATGAAAATGATATTTGCAAATCTAAACCCCAACAAGGATCATATAAAAATAAAACTTTTAACACACACAACAAAATAAAATACCACATAATAACTGTGACATCTACCTTCATAACACAAATGACTTGATAAAATAGTTTATAAAGACATTTTGACAACTAATGACTAAAATTAATTGAACAGAATAATATACTTATGTTATGATTACTGGTTCATGGAAATAAGTTTGATTTATTTCCTTTGAACAGAAATGGTTTACCTAATCTAATAAAGCAAAAACAGTTCTCTAAAATTAGATATAACCACTAAAAATAGTTCTCTAAAATTAGATATGATGTAACACAATGTATATCTATTTTCAAATTATAATCAAATATAATTAATACTTCAAAATATATTTTCTTTCATTTGTAACAAAAGAATATAGATCTGCAACTTATCTATCAATGTCAACAACTTTATCTACACAATGTAATGTAATGACATATATCCTTTAATAAAAATAGATCATTATCTAAGGAAGATATATCCTTTAATAAAAATAGATCATTATCTAAGGAAGATACAAGCTTTCGTCGAGGAACAAAGACTAGACAAATGTACCCCGAACAAACGTTGCGGCTGACCTCGTCACGACATTTAATGATGCCTGGAAGACAACTGCAATACAAAAGCGAAAATCCAATGGACGATCAACAGACATTGTTCAGCTGAAAATTACATGCTTATCCTATAATTTTATATTGTCCCATTATTAATACACTGCATTGCGTTTTCTGTCTTGGATAAATTCACTACGATATAACTGTTTTCTCGGACCAATGTCTGATGTCTGTTTTGTTTTACTTACGTGATTCTGTCGGGCTGTTCAATATAGTCTTATAAATTGTTTATATATTCTGTTATTGTAATTCTTATTCAATGTTATGACCTTCTGCCTCATTTAATTTTCTCATTACCCTTAATTAATCATGATTTTACGAAATGGTTTGTATAGGTTTATCTACAAAGTATCCAGTTGTGCCACTGACCACAAATTGTCCATGGCAGAAACATTAAATAAACCCTTAATAGCATTAAAGGATTACCCATTCGCTTCTTCAGATGGACATATGTAGATTCATGAAATGATTCTATTTGCCATATGGACAAAATCCACAACCTAATAAAGTGCTTATATCAAAAGCTATTCCCCGATGCCTAAATTTTGTCACATAAACCGCCAAGTTTAAACATGGAAAATAATTGCATTTGACTCTAGACTTTACAGTGCTTTCGTAACAATGTTAAAAAAAAAAAATCCGTCGAATTCATCAGAAGAAATAACAAAGAAAGTACATTCAGTTAAAAAAATTGTAAAAAAATGGAGAGCCAAATTGTAAGTGTGGATAGTCCTAAATAAAATTAAAAGTAAACCACTTTCACGGATTTTCCTAGTGTTTGATTTTTAGTTGATTAAAGGGCAACAATAAAATTATTTAGTTGCAAGACAAACTGTTTCGATATCTCGATATCTTCGATAATGACGGCGCAAGCAAAACAGCCATTGCTAATTAAGGTTGCATTTCTGTAAATATCAACAATGCAATTTCCCATAGGAACTCCTTTCACGGCTAAAACTGTACCACTTTTACTATGAAGTTTTGAAAAAAAAAGTATATCCTAGAATGGAAAGTTCATATGCACTACTATTTTTTTCAAAGGTCAAAATATAGGGCTGTGCGGCATACTTTCAACGTGTATATGCCCCGAACTTCTAAGAGTTTAAACTTACATTAAATTTCTATACTACCCCAACCTTGACTTAAGGATTTCCACAGACTTCAACTTGATCAGTATGAATATGTATATTTACTGGTAACATTCCCAAGTTATGTCTCTATGAGATGAAACAAAGAGATCATATCCAGGAACCAGTACGTAAACAAAATTAATTGTCTGTAAATATTTTATATCTTCCCAAAAGAGGCGTGGTTTGAAAAACAGCTGTATTTACAAAGTGCAACCTATACTAACATTTATTCCAATAGAAAACTTTCTAAAAACACCTTTTCTCACAACAATACTTATATCTCAGAATTATAGCCTGAAAGAAATCATTGCATACACTCTATGTTTTCTTTTACAGAACATTTTATACCCCCACCCCTGTATCAATTTTTTACAGAATTTGAAAACAAGACTTTAATTATTGCCAGCTTACCCTATGAGCATGTTTTCTGACATGAAATGTCTAGAACCTGTTAGAAACTATTTTGATAACAAATTGAAAGCATTTCAGAACACTATAAATGTAATGTTTAGCAGCTAATCATTCCAACATTCAAGATTATATAAAGTGTCCAATCCTGCCTCTGTCTCCAGTCCACATCTTACTGTATGCCTATTTGTCAATGAAAGTTCACAATTACTGCCTCAAATGGTCAGTTAAGAAATCTTGTCACAACAATATCATCTCTTACCATATATCTAACATAATTCAGCTAATATATGAACTAGAAGTGTTCAAACAAAGCCATATTTGCAAAAGTTGTATGTATGAAGATACCAGTCTGATGTATGAATTCACTAAAAGTTTTATAGAAATGACTAATAACATCTGATTTTGCATAACTTCCAAGTACAGTTATTGGTTTCTATACAAAAGACCTTTAAAATAATAAAGTCATAGCATTTACAAGTTAAATTATTTGTTTTATGACCCAGGGGTAGGCATTTGTCTGTTTTTGCCCTGGGGCCTCAAATTTCTAAATTATTCTGCTGTTTCTAGCAATATGGAATATTTAGTGCATATTTAGGATAGAACACACTATTGTAAGTTTTATTGAGGTATTTTTGTATTTCTAGCTTGTATTTTTTATGCCGTGATCACAAAAAAAAACCACATTTAGGTGCTACGGCTTACTTTTGGGTTATCGACAGGATAAAAAACACCCCATCAATAATATTCAGGAAGGATCTATGAGATTCAATGACTGCGAAGAGTAAATATAAGCACTTCTAAACAATTTAAATTACTAATATGCACATATAATGAATTTATTTTGCATTCAGCGCTTTAACTAAACTATGCATACTGTAAACTGTGAATTTATGCTGAGTCATCATAGTTAAGGCCCAGGATTTTCTCAATCTTCATGAAATATTTATAAAACTTCATATTTGAGTTAATTTCATTAAAATCTCTGAGATAAACCAGATTTGGTGAAATTCTGTATGTTCCCTTTTTTTACCCAATATAGGTTGCATTTCTGTAAATATCAACAATGCAATTTCCCATAGGAGTTTCCTTTCACGGCTAAAACTGTACCACATTTACTATGAAGTTTTGAAAAAAAATATATATCCTAGAATGAAAAGTTCGTATACACTACTATTTTTTTCAAAGGTCAAAATATAGGGCTGTGCGGCATATTTTCAACGTGTATATGCCCCGAACTTCTAAGAGTTTAAACTTACATTAAATTTCTATACTACCCCAACCTTGACTTAAGGATTTCCACAGACTTCAACTTGATCACTATGAATATGTATATTTACTGGTAACATTCCCAAGTTATGTCTCTATGAGATGAAACAAAGAGATCATATCCAGGAACCAGTACGTAAATAAAATTAATTGTCTGTGAATATTTTATATCTTCCAAAAAGAGGCGTGGTTTGAAAAACAGCTGTATTTACAAAGTGCAACCTTAAATATGCTATTTTGTCGGCTTTTATCAAGATACTTTGAACAGAGCCCTCAAAATAACATATGTTCTAGATTGCAGACAAAAAAGCCACTGCTTTATCAAATCGTACCAAATCGACAAAAACTTTTTCATTTTGTATTGAATCAATAACTGAGCTGCTTTTTTATATTTAGGTTATATATTTGGAGAGAGATACGTTTGGCATCAACAGGACATGAAAAGAAAAAATTGATAGTTACGCTTGTTGCATATGCTGATGGCACAAAGCTGCCTCCTTAAATATATTTACCTTTTTTTCGTCCACTTCCAAAAATGAAATACCAAAAACTTCCATTGTTTATTCGTTGTTTAATTGACTAATTCAGTGTTCAGTTAAGGTAATTTTTTTGATTTATTTTTAAAATGACAGCTTTCAGTAACACAGTGTGTAATAACAAAACAAGTGAAAAAAATTGTCGTTTTAAGGATAATGTCTACTGACGATGATAATGACTACTTTATAAAAATTATCGACATACAAACCCCGATTTTTTTTTTCAGTACTGTATAAACCAAACCTCACATTATTTTTATTGCTTACAGAAAACTGTGTTTACTAAATGAATCTTTTAAAGGTTACAATTCTATGTTCAATTTTTTTTTCAGAAAGCAAAAAGAAGACACAATATTAGTGCGGTCAAGAAGGCAAAAATTTTTGAGGCATTCAAGCAAATATTTATGTCTTCTGATGAATAAGGCCAAGAGGGTTTTATAACCCATCAACCCTCTTGGCAGTCGCCTAAATCAAGGATTACAAGACATAACTGAAGGGGGCATATTTAGACATATGCTCAACAAAAAGCAGAAGACTTATGCAACGAGAGTGATAGTGGACATTAACAGTAAAGTGGCCCCAGATGTTGCAGAGTCCAAGGTGGATTTTGAAAGATTTATAAAAATACATTATCATTATGTCAAATAAAATGTTTTCCTTTTGATGTAATTGTGGTTTTGTGGTTTTATGGATGTAATGAGAGGCTAATTAATGGGTCAAGTACACAAAACAAATTACCAAATATGAAATCACCATTTAATGCATTCTTATATTAATAATAAAAGAAGGTAATGGTATGATTGACAATGGACTAAATGACTCAGAAATTAACAACTATAGGTCACCGTTCTGCCTTCAATAATGAGAAAACCACATACCGCATAGTCAGCTATAAAAGGCCCCGAACATGCTAAACAGACAATAAGGCATTTAAAGTAAAGTTAATCAGCATATACAAGAAGACCCAATGGACTGGTCAATTAAGTCTAATCAAATGCAACACTATATTTAAAATTTGCCATTGGACAGTAGATAATGGCAAAGGAAACTTAAATCAAATGCTTCATTAAGGGTAGCACACCCTGAACACAATACAACACGTAAACAAAAACAGTACACACATTTTACCACATGACATACAACTGATGAGGATATAGGTGAAGATTGGAACAGGAAACATTATTATATGACTAAGATATTAAGTTTACATTTGTGATTAGACATGACCTGACCCCTTAAGACATGCAGAAGTAAAAAAAAAAGAATAAGGCAATTAAACAGAAAATCGAGGCACTCAGTTCCATCCTGTTATAGGAAAAATACTAAATAATAACAGATGTGACAAGTGTGGTATGCAGTATACAGAAGGATCTGTTTCTAGCAGTATTACTGATCAGATACTGCCAGAGAACAGTGTGCCTCTTACCTTCTTCATCCAACAGGCTGAAAAACTATCAGAACAATTGCATATAGAATGTCCTGTAACATCAGGCAACTTCGTTCTGGACAAAATCCTGGACAAGATCCCTTTCAAAGCCATCATCAAGACAAAAGACACCAAAGTTACACAGTTCAAAATAATAAATTAGAAGACAGTTCCAAATGTTGTTGAATGATCAATATAACATCAAATAGATTCAATAATGAGACACACACACATATATATATATATATATATATATATATATATATATATATATATATATATATAATCAGTCCTTTATATGATTTTCATTAAGGTCAAACAGTATAAAGCAACCTTTTCTCCCAATAAATCTTTAATATCCAAATCCATCTCATCTCACACAAGTTCCATCCTATATACGATAGATTACATGAGAATGTTAAAAAGCTACACGTAGCACTCTGCGATGTCGCTGTTGTACATATTGAAAACGTAAATACATATAGTTAGCAAATCAAAGCCATAAGAGTAGTGCATATCGTGAAAAATTGGGATATCATGGCGGTGAGCGGTTCATAAGCTTTAGCTTAAGACCTTTTAAATTACCAAGTCTTGTGTTATCAAACATATCCAATACAACTGGGGATATTAAAAATTATAGCCAGGAAAGAATCATTTCAAAAAGGCAGATTCATCATTGGCGAAATAAATGGAGAAATCAAAATTTATCCAGAAGAAACAAAAAAGATGAAGCACCATTCATGTACAATCATGAGATTACAAGTTAAAGGGGCATTAGCTACGAAATATACAAATTTAAAATATGAAATATTTTGTTCAATCTTTGATTAAAGTGAAATAGTGTTATTATATTTCGTTTCAAGCAGCCAGTTTAATTCATTTTTTTTTTCAAAATAAGCTAAAAAACTTCGCTGATGAATTATTCACTTGAATGTAATGTCGCATGCTAGTTGCGCAAATTACTTCACAAGAAACGTGAGAGCTACGAATTATCATATCTAGTTTACTTGTTTATTATTTTGTTTCATTATGAAATCAATGTTGATTATTTTATTTTCAGAATGCCAAGTATATATGGACAGTATTTGTAAATCAGTTGTTCTACCATGTGGACATGTTTGCTGCTGCTATGGATATGGGATTCATCTACACCTGTACCCGATATACAGAAGCAGGATTGCACATTTAAATCGTTTTTATCTGTCAGTCATTTCATAACTTCGTTTTTTTGGTATAAAATATTAGCCCACGTGACTTTGAGTGAGCTTATTTGCCAGCGCAGGTCCTAAATCCTAGGAATACCGAGCAAGTCAGAAATAAACAGCGTCTGTTATGCAAAGAGAAAGGTCTGACACATGACCAGATATGACAGTACATTGGAACTTGCCTATCATTTATAAACGGTGTTGCTTAACAGTGGTATACTACTTTTGCTTTTATTTATGACATCACTATATTCCCAGACTTTTTCGGAGTAGTGGCAGTCAGACGAACCTGCATTGATATCGTATGTTACAACATTTAATATTGGAAACTTATACTCATCCGTTTTGGTTTTCTAGCATGGTCTTTTTCGAGGCGGAGTAAACGTGCCAGCAGTTTTGATTTATACTGTATTGAAGCAAAAAATAAACTTGGATATCGATTTTTAAAACATACACTTGTAAAGGCAACTTTTTGAATTGTTATCCTTTTAATCCTTTTAATTTGCAAAGTGTTTATTATATAGAAATGACTAGAGTAGATGTACAGTAACTAAGCCTCATTTTGGTGAAACATTGTCATGAGCAGGTGTCAGTAAAATTGTAACCAAGGTAACTGTACTTTGTCTTGTGAGTTGTCACTATATTGTGCTATACTGATGATAATCAACTTTTACATTTTCTAAAAATCTGAATAAATAAATTGCTAAAGTTGGTAAGATTTTCCTGCAATATAGCTGATGTATAAAATGATTTTTAGGTAATTTCCTTTCTTCCGTGTTCTAAGGGTAAGGGAAATGTACAAAAGGCAAGGTAGTAATAACATGCAAGTGAGAACAACAGTGGCGGATCCAGAAATTTTCATAGGGGGGGGAGGGGGAGGGGGGCACTGACTGCTTTAAGAGGAGACCAGCTCCAGTGATTCCCTATATAATCAACCAAAATTTTCCCACAAAAGGGCTCCCCCCCTGGATCCGCCTATGAACAAGGATTATGATCCGGTAAGGTACATCAACTATATCAATAGAGTAACAACAAACCTGTAATATCTTTCATAAGATGTCCCCTTTGGTTGTTTTCTTCTGTCATGTCGGTTGAAACATTGTGAAGATCTGGAGAAATCTCTTGGTTGATTGGTTGACTGATTGATTGATTGTTGGTTGCTTAACGACCAGTGGCAAATTTTTCATGCATATTCGGGACGATAACAAATTAACAATAAAAATACAATAGGTAGGTTCTGTAATAGAGGCGTCCGGGATTAAGGTCGGAGAAATTTAGACTGACTCGGGAAATGAAGGTATATTGGATAGGGACCGAAATTTAGCATTGCAACAGGTCACCTACGGACCCCTCAAAGAGTTGTTGCAAGGGTTCTTAACGTGCAAAGAGCGTGGTACTCTTTTTACACGAGTCATCGGATTAAACGTCCTCATTCTGACCGGACGTGGCTGCAAATTTGTACATCCCGCACAGCCAAACGGACGCCCCACTTTGGCGAGGGTTTTACTGCCGGTCGGAGAAAGACCAATGGTGATCATACTTCTATTCCCCAGTCACTCTTGGGGATAGAAATCTCTTGATTGATTGATTGATTGTTGGTTGCTAAACGTCCAGTGGCAAATATTTCATGCATGTTCAGGACGAGAACAAATTAACAATAAATACAATAGGTAGGTCCGGTAATAGAGGCCAACTGGGTTGCTGGTCTGGAAAATTTGGACTTCCACGGGAAATGAGGGTATATTGGATAGTGACAGAAATTTAGCCTTGCAACAGGCCACCTATGGACCCCTCAAACAGTTGTTGCAAGGGTTCTTAACGTGCAGGGAGCGTGACACTCTCTCTACACGAGGCATCGGATTTAACGTCCCCATTCTGACCGGACATGGCTGCGTACTTGATACATCCCGCACAGCCAAACGGACGCCCCACTTTAGCAAGGGTTTTACTGCCGGTCGGAAAAAGACCTGTAATGACCATATTTCTATTCCCCAGTCACCCTTGGGGAGAAATCTCTTGAAGCAGTGGCATTACTACCTTTGTTGCATATTGGCTGAAAGATTTCCTTCCTATGGCAACACATCCAAATCAATTTGTGAGTGGGGCTTTATCCGAAAGGCTTGGTATCCTTTCATTGACCACTCAATTTTTATGATCCTCTCTGCATTCATTTTTTACTGGTGAGGTTGTGTAAGATGTAGACTACTATTTTCAAACACAGAGAACAAATTATAAAGAAAAGGATGAACTTTTTCATTCAATTCTTTATTAAATAACTGTATGGTTTATCCATCAAAAATATTTCTTATAATTGGACGGGAAAGCCATCCATTCAAACTGTTAAACAAATAGATGGTAAATCCATCCTTTTTCATTTGGATGGATCCCCATCCTTACCCTGACTGTTCATGGGAACAAGTCTAAATATTATAAGATAAATTTTATTAACCTATTTTGGGCCCCGAGGGCCATAAAGATTATAATAAAGAAAGAAATTACAATAAATGACAGAATACATATCAAACACAAAAACATAAATATACAATATATATATATATATATAAAGCGTATACATTTTTTTAAGATGTTGCAGCTGGGAGAATACACCAAAAAGAATTACAATATACTACATATGTATATTATTGCAATGTATACATGAACCTCTTCGTACTACCAACGACAAACTTTTTATTATTTACCTGTATGACGTAGTCAGGCGGATCAGTGTCCTCATCAGATGATCTTGGACAGAGCAAACACATTTTGTAACGTTGCGTCATAATATATAATCTAAATCTTATTAGGCGGAATCTGGTATTTGATAGAGAGAGATGCGGTGGGTTATATGGCTTGTAATGGGTATTAACGTCACACAGGTAAAGTAATTTTGTCGTTTATAGTAAGCTAAGTTTTATTCACAACAATTGTTCCGGTACGTCTAAACACTGCTAAGGAGACCTTAGTGCACTAAGGACGTATACTATGCCACTAAGGACTAGAAGGGTGCTGTTACATGTATTATTTATCCATATTAAGTTAGAGATTGATATTTAATGCATAAATATAAAAAATAATCACAAATAAACGAGTTATTAAGCATTAAGCACGTGCCCGTTTTTCTTTGATATGCCGAAAATCAGTGAACCGATTGACACGTGTCATATAACATAACAACTGATTAAACAATCATAATAAATTTATTTTAAGTAATTAACAATTGTATCATAAAGATTAATGCTTAATAATTTAAAATTAAATATGTTGTTTTATTTGCAATGATTAAAAGGACAAATAATTTTATTTATTTTGATTTCTTTCTCGACAAAGTTATTTCCCATTTGTGCACGACTTTGATGTGCGCCAACTAATAAGTTAAGAGTGTGGTCAGCTTGTTTAATGTTTATGTCAGAGCATGGAAGTAATATTTAGAGAAATTAAGACAAAAGGAATAGATACATTTATAAGTTTCTTTATTTAATTTTAATTCCGACAATGATGGGTGTAAATACAAATGGTTTCACTAAAAAATATGAGTAAATTCTGAAAAAAACTATCAAAACCTGGTGTTTGCTTTTCCACTTTCTAAGTACTAAGTACGAATTTCGATTGAATTGAAAAAAAAATTCATGTGACGTCCTTGGGGTTATTCAAAACCACTACTTTTCAACCAGTTTGATAGCTGTTTACAAAGGCTTCATATTTACAAAGGCTTCATACCGTACTTATTTTTTGTAATTGTTCGACATTTGTTTTTTTCTAAAAGTATAAGAAGTTTAAATATCATTTATCGAACTTGAAGTTTCATTTTCAAATATATAAAGGAGACAAATGTTTTTTTAAATGTTCCACAGTTTTAGCACATTAAATTATTTAGGAAAATTATCCCATATGTGTTAATTTAGAGCTACAGATATAATTTTGACATAAAAGGTTATGCTTTGTACGAATGCCTTGAAAATATGATTTTACTACATGATGTGAAAATAATCATTTTTTGTAGTACAAGATAATTTGAATACTTTATACCTAAATCTATCACGTGCAAAATGAAAAAAAACCAAGGATTTGTATAGTATATTATTATACAAATCCTTGAAAAACAAACAGAAATATTTTCAAATACAATTTCTTTAAAGCTATTTTTTAAGAACAAGTATGTCAGAAGGAAATCCGATTTGTTTTTTTAACCAAATTGTCTGTTTAAGATATTGTATGAAATAATGACTATGTGGTATGTGTTTTATTCATTATTGAAGGCCGTACGGTGACTTATAGTTATTAATTTCTGTCACGTCATTTTGTCTCCTGTGAAGAGTTGTCTCATCGCCAATCATACCACATCTTCTTTCTTATATTAGTTGCATGTAGTAAAAATTTATTATCATATTGAATTTCGACCTGAATATGCATGAAATATTTGCCACTGGATGTTAAGCAACCAACAATCAATCAATCATAGTGAATTCGTTTTTGTCCAGAAATATATTGCTCAAACGTGTTCTTCATGATAAAAATTTATGTGGGAAAAATTTGGTTGATTATATAGGGAATCACTGAAGCATGACTGGAGCCCCCCCCCCTTTTAGGTCAGTCAGCGGGCCTCCTTATGAAAAGTTCTGGATCCGCCACTAAGATATAAACTCTGTCCTAACTGTTCATGTTTTAAATACGTCTGTTTACATGTAGCTTGCATTAGATAAGTTTGGTATTACGTAGTTAATATTTTTTATCATATTGAATTCGTTTTTTTCATATGATTAAAATTTTGAAAATAAACTATAGCAAACGCAAAAGATATAAACTCTGTCCAAACTGTTCATGTTTTAAATACGTCTGTTTACATGTAGCTTTTATTAAATAAGTTTTGTATTACGTAGTTGATATTTTTTATCATATTGAATTCATTTTTGTCCAGAAATATATTGCTCAAACGTTTTCTTCAAATGATAAAAATTTAGAAAATGAACCATAGCAAACGCATAAGATAATTTCTGCCCAAACAGTTTATATATGAAATTAGTGTGGTTGCATGTAGTAAAGATTTATTATCTTATTGATTTCGTGTTGTCCAGTAATACATTACTTGACGTCTTCTTATGATAGTTCATATATGAAAATAAATTTAGATATATTGCTCTGGAAACAAATCTATTATTTACAAGAAATAATTACAAAATACTCTTGAGAATCTGAAAAAAAAACATGAATAAAATTTCAACAACTTATTCAGTGCGAAGTCAAATCAAAATTGATCACTGAAAAATAATCTGAATAACAATTCATGTATTAGTATCCAACTTTTCCAATACTGTCGATTAAACACAACAGATAGCAGGATTCCCGTGTAACCAGTTATGTAATTTGACACGTGTCTAACGGTTCATTGATTTCCGGCATATCAAAGAAAAACAGGCACGTGTCTAAACAATGTTCAATAACTCGTTTATTTGTGATTATTTTTCTATAAAATTTGACATTTATGCATTAAATATCAATATCTACCGTAATATAAAAAGAAATTACATGTAATAGCACCCCATCTAGTCCTTAGTGGCATATCATAAGTCCTTAGTGCACTAAGGACTCCTTAGCAATGTTAATACGCACTCCAATTGTTCCTCCTTTCATTTGTTCCATTCTGGTTAACTTGCCTGAAACATAAAATTGTTTCAAATAATTCCTTCTTTTGTATAACCGGTACTAGTAATTAGTCATTAAGTCGAGATATTTCAAGTGAGCTTACGACCATTTTGATAGATAAATGAAAAGAAATATAATTGTGTGTTCCAACAAGGAATGTGTCAGATGTGGTGCATGTAATAAAAACTGATTTGGAAAATTTAATCATGCTCAAGCAGATCTTCATTGTCTGTATCTGATTGATACAGGTATAGGAACACCTTTTACCGCACTGGATCGTTCCCCCGCCATGCGAATGAATAGATTCGATTCCCTAGTTTAGCTGAAATAACCAGTATTTGTTGGTTTAACATTCTTGCGTAGAGTTGTATTTCATTGATATTTCACATTTTTTATGTTCTCACTCCAAACAATTCGCAAAGACGTCTAGCAAATGCGATACATTCTGTCCTCCCCTTTACTACCACGTGTTTATAATTCCAATGACTTTTGAAGGGTAAAACTATTCGATATTTCAAAAAACACACGGATATTGCCTTCAGCATGCATAAAGTTGTGCTAGGTGTGATCACTTCAGTCTTTAATTTGGGAAATATAAGATTTAATTTTGACTGCAACTGTCTTGTCAATAACAAATCAGACAGTGCTAATCCTGTTGTAGTTTGTGGTGTCTTACGATAGTTGAACAGAAAACTATTGCGTTTATCTTGAACTGTTCCTGGTTTAATCTTCTCGCGTTAGCCATCAATATTTAAAGCAAAATTCATTGAATTGAAACAAATCAGAATCAAAGAAACGTAAATCTTGAATTAAATCGGAAAATGAATTTGGATGTTGAATTAAATCGCACAATGAATGTGTGTGTTTTTCAAGATTAACATTCATGTTTTAGCTCACCTGGACCAAGTGAGCTTTTCTCATCACTTGGCGTCCGTCGTCGTCCGTTAACTTTTACAAAAATCTTCTCCTCTGAAACTACTGAGACAAATTTAACCAACTTGGCCACACTCATCATTAGGGTATCTAGTTTAAAGGCCAGGGCTGACCTAGATAGAAATCCGGTTGGAGAGCACTTAAGCCAATAAGGAAATGGGAGGGGCCTCACTATCTTATCAATTATTTATAGAAGTCAGCATGGTAAACAGAAAACAAACACATGTGGAATTTACCTTTGTGTAGATATTTATAATCCAGTCTAAATAAATAACTAAGAAATAACAGGATTATGTTGATCAGAAATATAAGCATGTTGATAATAGTTAACACTTTTAAATTTAATGCATTGGTGTAATTTTTCTGTTTTGAAAAGAAACTAGAAATGTAGTGGTTCCAAATGTTTATCCTGTAATAATATGTTAGTTTTTTGTAAATTTTCTTTCCTTTTTGTGAAGCTGGTGCATTAGGATTCCTTGATTTCCACACTGATGTATAGCCTTTGTCCACATTCTCATTCCAATGGCATACTGCCAAATTTGATCTTAATTTATATTGATTATCACCAAAGCAAATTCTTTTGTCTTGAAATATGTTCACAACATTGTTAAAACTTTCAACATAAAATGTGTCTTTATCAAGAATGTAATCTTGAGGATATTTATAAATAGTTGAACTTTTTATAGCAGACTCTTAACATTTTTCTGACTTTTCCATTTGTAATTACAATCCTAGATGGCTCATAGTATGAATCAACTTTGCACCTTGATGAATGATGACAATTTACATGGTTATCACAATAATGTTCAACAATGTTATCCAAACTTTCCTTAAGTTTTAGAGAATTTTGCTCACAGTTACGGACGGCCCAGTTAATGTGTGTTGCTATGGGTTCAACTTTATCTCCCAGCTGTACACTCCAACTTATACCCTCTGAACGTTTAGTACCTTTTGAAATCTTGGTGACAGCTTTTTTTAAAGCCTTGACAGCATGCCATAAGTCATTCTGATTGACAGTAAATTGAGTGTCCCTCACAAATTTATTTACAGCCAAATTTCTATCATGTGCATGAATTTACAGCCGAATTTCTATCATGTGCATGAATTAGACTATTTACCGGATTTGTAATAATATTAGCAACACGACGGGTGCCACATGTGGAGCAGGATCTGCTTACCCTTTCGGAGCACCTGAGATCACCCGCAGTTTTTGGAGGGGTTCGTGTTGCTTAGTCTTTAGTTTTCTATGTTGTGTCATCTGTACTATTATTTGTCTGTTTGTCTTTTTATTTTTGGCCATGGCGTTGTCAGTTTGTTTTCGATGTATGAGTTTGACTGTCCCTCTGGTTTCTTTCGTCCCTCTTTTAATGGACACATTTTTATTCTCCAAATTTTCATAAATTATTTGTGCTCCCAGTCTTTCATGCCATTGGGCAACTTTATCCTGTGACTTTGTAACATGTTCACAGTCCATTACTTTGTGATTTTTTTCTCCTAATGCTACAACTGTAGTATCTTTCGCATTTTTCCTCCAACCGTGCCTAGCATGTCATGATGTTGATGCCATCTAGGTCATCATATGAAGAATTTTCATCATTTATGGCATTGTCAACTGATTGAACACTTTCATTTTCAGCATGTTCTTTATATTTTCTAAATAACTTTGATCTTCTTTCTTTAGTGATGCAGTCAATTCCTGCCCCATTTACAATTCTAGTGTAATGTACTGGCAAAAGTCCACTACTATAAAATGCATGACAAATCCTGTGATTGACCAAGAACTCGTCATTTGGAATTTGGAAGGTACGATGATGACGACCATAAATAGGAATGTGATTTTTCCTTCGTACACATCAGTCTTGCAGATGCTACATGTCCTTTCATAGTTTTTTTCAATACTTTAAGCTTTCCATTACAAATACTGGTATGTGCTTCAAAAAGTTCTCCATATGTATCAAAAGATTTTTCTGCAGTAACGAACAGTCCTTGGTCTACATCCTGGTGTCTTGTTTGGGAATAGGTGGATGGGAAAGGATGAAGTTCTTTCGAATTGTCACTTCCAAGTTGTTGTTTAATCCAAAAGTCTAAAAGTTCCTCTATAATAAAACTATTGTTAACTGGCTTATTCAAAGTTGAAGTCAAATAACTCCAAACTTCTACTTTTGACAGTCTCATCACCAGGAATTTCTATTTTAAAATTGGGAGGACGTCTTCGTGAAGAATCTTGTTTTTCAGTAGCCATGATCATGAAAGAAATTGAAGGAATGAGCAGAAATGGGATATGAAATAATCAGGAGATTATGTTTCATGATATTCAGTTACAGCTAGTGCCAACTTAGAAAAATGTATTTAAAGGGTTCATGATCATTGATTTTTATATAAATAAAAGTGATCAATGCAAGTTTCTTTGATCATTACATGACTTTTTCAATAAATTAATTCTGGATTTGTTTTTAATTTTCTGGTTTTTTTTGTGATTTGTTGTCAAAAAATAGTATTTCATTTCTTGCTAAATGAATAACTACATGTAATCCCCTAATTGCCTCTGGACTTGTTTACATCTAATGTACAAATTTTATGAGGTCACCTGCAGAGTCAGCAACTTTCTGTACACATAACCTGGTGATAAAATCCAGACCAGATTATCTTTGAAGTCATATAAATATTTTGTTTGTGTGCATTCTACATAATCCTAAAAATGAGTGATAAGAAAGTTACTATGGAATTAAGCGATCTTCAATTAGAAACTATAAAAAATTTGTTTAGGCATAATGATTGGGAAATTAAAATTCTTGATGACTCTGCTGTTACTAATGAAAAAGGCGGGAATGCACAAAATACACAGATGACCACAGAACAGAGTACTCAAACAGACAATAATGAAGATGAAGACGATGATCAGCCTGGATTTGTCATACAGCAAGAACTGTCCCAAGAAGAATGCAGATATTGCTTTTGTAATCCATGCATTACGAATGAACAAAACAAGACAAATGTGGTGGCATGGTCAGTCAGAAGTACCCCATCAAAGAAACTCAAGTTTAAGAAAGGAACACTACAAAAGATTTTGGACTATGCTTCTCCATCGTGGTGCGTGGAATGATGATAGATATATGGCTATGAAAGCAGATGCCATGACCAGGGACCACAGAACCCAAAGATTTGACTGGCACAATTGGTAATTTTAAGGAAATTTTGCAGTTTTTACTTATTATCTTGAATATTATTATAGATAGAGATAAACTGTAAATAGCAATAATGATGAGCAAAGTACGATCTACAAATAAGTCAACATGACTCAAATTGTAAATTGACCCCTTAAGGAGTTATTGCCCTTGATCGTCAATTTTTAACAATTTTTCGTAAATTTTGTAATCTTTTACAAAAATCGCCTCCTCTGAAACCACTGAGGCAAATTTAACCAAACTTGGCCACACTCATCATTAGGGTATCTGGTTTAAAAATGTGTCCGATGACCCCGCCTGCCAACCAACCTGGCCGACATGGCTAAAAATAGAACATAGGGGTAAAATGCAGATTTTGGCTTATATCTCTGAACCTAAAGCATTCAGAGCAATTCTGACAGAGGTATAAATGTTCATCAGGTTAAGATCTATCTGCTTTGAAATTTTCAGACAAATCAGACAACCCGTTGTTTGGTTGCAGCCCAAGAATTGGTAATTTTAAGGAAATTTTGCAGTGTTTGGTTTTTACCTTCAATATAATTATAGATAGAGATAAACTGTAAACAGAAATAATGATCAGCAAAGTACGATCTACAAATAAGTCAATATGACCAAAAATGTCAATTGACCCGTTAAGGAGTTATTGCCCTTTATAGTCAAATGTTAACAATTTTTCTTAAATTTTTGTAATCTTTTACAAAAATCTTCTCCACTTAATCTACTGGGCCAAATAGAATACTCTTAGCCACAATTTTCAATATGGTTACTTCATTGAAAAGTGTATCCGATGACCTTTCCATCCAACCAACATGGCCGCCATGGCTAAAAAGGAACATAGGGGTTTACTATAGAAGTCTATGGGAAAATTGTAAAAAAAAACAATTTCAAATGGTCACAACTTGAAAACAAATTTAAATAATGATAAGGGGTCTTCAGTTACTATTGTAAGAATACAATGGGACGACCTGCTTTTAATTTAACTTCTGGGCCAAATTAAACCAAACTTGGTCTCAATCATTATTGGGGTATCTAAAACTATTTATTATGATTTTAACCTTATTTTACATGATTTCCAAAACCACAGTAGATACAGGTGAGCGACACAGGCTCTTGATAGCCTCTAGTTTTTTTTTTTTTTTTGTGTAAACCAGTTTGGCATGTTTATTATGGTACTAGCTTTTTAGTCCTGATGGTTTTAGTAGGATCTATATATGAATATAGATCTTCATATATAGATCCAAGTGTGATAAGCCATGTACAGGCGAATTGAACAGCTCTCGGAAGAAAAAGTTGAAAATTCCAATTGAATTATTTATAGTTCGCGTATATTATTATTGTCATAAGCAAGTGAGAAATAAAGCATTGTGTTACCATATTCCTAATTATTTAGACCATTTGATACTCTCAAATTCTCTATTGCATCAATTTCTCTGCCATCATTATCACACTGAAAACATGGTGGATTCCGTTTCTTTAAAACCCCAAGCCCATCAGTTATATTTTGTTTTCTTTCTTACCAATAGTAAATTATCCTACCACGACTTATTGTTTTTAAAACATTTTAAATAATTTTATTGTAACAATTTATAAAATAAACTGGTATGATCTTTTTTATCTCCGAGGTAGCTTGCAATAGATCATATTCTTCGAAATACACCATATAAAACTGTTTCCAATCAACTTTCTTTTTTTCCAAGGAAACAGGATATTTATAACAGGCGAGATTCTGCATTTTGACTTCCAGATCTCGATATCCCCTTGAATCTGTAATTTCCTTCCTGTACAATTGCCATTTTAGTTGATTTTCCTGAGATTCAGTATATTCTTTAGCCTCTTAAAATTACGCAGCGTAAAGTTCTTCCCACATACGATCTTGATCGTTTATCAACGTGATATAAAATGTCATCATGTAAGAAATAAAATGGCTGCAACACTAATACATCTATAGTTTATTCTTTTTTTCACCGAGTTAAATATATTACATGTAATAATCAAACTATCTAAGGTAATTTTTGACTGAGACAATTGAAATCTTAGTTTCGCAGAAACTTTTCTGTTTTTCTATATAATTTTTAGGTGATTTTTGTTTGTATTTTCGTGTTGTTTTCTTTCTTTTGTACAAGGTGTTGTCTATTTTACTTCGGCTAACGGGTATTTATATTTTCTTTCCCCTTTCTAATTTAGCAAAGTTTCTCAAAAACTGATTAAATAAAAAAAAAGGAATGGACATTATAAATCAAAGCCAATGCCAAAACATTGACAGGTGATCGGATGATGACCTATAATATATAGCCAACCAGTACATGTATCAACCCAATATTTGTGTTTGTCCTTATCTTTATGTATTCTACCGGTCTCTAAGTAGACTATGATATCCTTATAGTTGTTATCTACACGCTGTTCAGATTTTATTTCAGTCGTTGAGAATAAATTATGATCATTAGCATGAATGTTTCTGCACAATTTCACTGATTGACAGGCAATTTTACGAACATGTGGTGAAATATCGGATTTGATGATTCTTTCATATTAACTGTTGAGTCTCGTGTATTTGATATGATGGTTATATATGATATATTCAAAAGAATTTCGTTGTAAAGGTCATCATCCGGTGAAATAACATATGTACGCCTGCTTACTCCATCAGCGTCACCATGGGATGATCCAGGTCTATAAACGATTTCAAAGTTATATGACTGTATGAGTGCTATCCATCGAGCAAATTTGCCTGTTGGTTCTTTAAGCGAAAGTAGCCATTTCAAAGCGGCATGATCCACGTAAGCCGTTAAACTTGTAAAACGGAGATAACAGTCAAATTTCTTTATCGCAAAAACTAGTGCTAGACATTCCAATTCGGTAATTCCATAGTTTTGTTCCTGTTTACTCAATGCACAACCAGTATAGCAAATTACTCTTTCTTGACCACTTTGTTCTTGACAGAGAACAGCACCTAACGCTAAAGAGCTAGCATCAGTGTAAAACAAAAGGTCTAATATAGTCTGGATACCGCAAAACGGTGGTGACGTCAAGGCGGATTTTAAGTGTTTAAATGCACTGTCACATTCTTTTTCTTAGTCAGTGCATAAAGCGGAGCGGCAATCTTTGCATAATCTTGAACAAATTTCCTATAATATCCTGATAAACCTAAAAAGGTACGTAGATCTTTAAGTCTACGTGGAACGGTATACTTAGTGATTGCGTCGATTTTTGAATTATCTGGCGCAAAACCCTCGTTGCTAACTTTGTGTCCTAAATAATTTGTCTCCCTTTGTGTAAATGAGCAGTTTAAGTCCAGCATCTCGTAGTTTATCAAAAACGTCTCTCAAGTGTTCTCTGTGTTCATTAAATGTCTTTGAAAACACTATTATGTCATCTAAATAAATCAAACAAAATTTAAATGTCATTCCACGTAATACGGTTTCCATTAATCTTTGAAACATTTGAGGGCTTTTTCAGTCCAATCGGAAGACGTTTAAATTGAAAAAGTCCTAAATGACATATCCATGCTGTATATGGAGTTGAAAACACAGAAGGAGAATGTCTCTGGCTATCTGATAAAGAGAAGGAGAGTGAGTTCCTCCCTGATTCTTGAGATAAGCTACAACTGTTGTGTTGTCCGTGGCCAGAATGACAGACTGATTCTTTCGAGACAGTTGGAAATGATTCAGTGCAAACAAAACTGCTTTCATTTCAAATACATTGATGTGCTCTTCCAGAAGATTTGAATGTTATTCCACGTAATACGGTTTCGATTAATCTTTGAAACATTTGAGGGCTTTTTTCAGTCCAATCGGAAGACGTTTAAATTGAAAAAGTCCTAAATGACATCTCCATGCTGTATATGGAGTTGAAAACACAGAAGGAGAATGTCTCTGGCTATCTGATAAAGAGAAGGAGAGCGAGTTCCTCCCTGATTCTTGAGATAAGCTACAACTGTTGTGTTGTCCGTGGCCAGAATGACAGACTGATTCTTTCGAGACAGTTGGAAATGATTCAGTGCAAACAAAACTGCTTTCATTTCCAATACATTGATGTGCTCTTCCAGAAGATCTGGAGTCCAGACTCCCGAGATTGTAAGCTCCCCAACTGAGGATGGAGGCATCTGTGAATAAAGTTAGACTGGGAACTTGAGGGGACAGAGATAGGCCCCTCATTACATTTTCCCGTACTAACCACCATTGAAGATGTGAAAATAGAGGCTGAGTGATTGGAATCAATGCTTTCCATTCTTGTGAAGCTGGAATCCAAAACTTGTGCAGATAAAACTGAAGAGGACGAATGTGAAGGCGTCCCAATTGAATTACATCTGCCAGAGAATCCAATAGACCCAGAAGTTGCAAAACTCCACTCCACCATATGATACGCTTGTAATTCTCGGTGTTACATAGGAACAATGCGTATCAGGAACTAGCTGACTAATGACGTATACTAAATTTCACTCTTACATTATTGGGTTGTTGACGACGATGTTTGCCAAAATTTTATATCACTTCTTAAATGTCCCAAGAATAACTGAGTCTATTGTAAAGTTACATTTTTAATTCCATTTCAATATACATGTAGTTAAATCTTTATAATTTATCAATATGTGTGTACAGTTTCAGCTCGATTAATAACGGACCTAGCACTAACGGATGCTAGGTGTTTTTCTATGTTGTGATGTTATACTATTGTTTCAGAAAAAGGGAGAAGGTTTGGTACCAGTAAAACGTTTAATCCCGCTGCATATGTTTGCACCTGTCCTAAGTCAGGAATCTGATGTACAGTAGTTGTCGTTTGTTTATGTAATTTATTAGGTGTTTCTCGTTTTTTATATAGACTAGACCAAACAGAACCGTTTGAATGGTTTTACACTAGTAATTTTGGGGCCCTTTATAGCTTGCTGTTCGGTGTGAGCCAAGGCTCCGTGTTGAAGGCCGTACATTGACCTATAATGGTTTACTTTTATAAATTGTTATTTGGATGGAGAGTTGTCTCATTGGCACTCACACCACATCTTCCAATATCTAGCATAAAGATTTCTTTCTGAATTCCCCAATCGCAACTTTCAACCTTTCAACTCTGACATGTGTTTTCTATCATTCCTCACTCCTATCAAGATGTTACCAACTTTACTTTAAAGTGCACTCGCTTTCATTCTCATTGGTTGTATTATACCACTGTAAGGATAAAAGGCCAGTCTCAGAACTAACACTTAACATCATTGTTCGTTTAAAGGTTTCTTCCTGATATTTCTCAAACCGTTTTCAGAAAACTAGACTCATACTTTCCTTCACAGGTTTGACTTTGATATCAAAATCAGTATGTTCAATTTTGAAATTTTAATTGATGCAGTTTCACGTTTCCAAAATATATCAGCGATCTGTTGTGCAGTGAAGATACCCATGTTGATTAATTTATTTAGGATATTTTAGCTACTAGGAGTGACAAGTTTAATAAAACATGGAAACAATAATATATCATCCCATAAAGAACAAACAATGGTATCTAAAGACCATATATACATATGTTTCTAATGTCGTAATTACAGTCCAGAAAACAAGAGATGGAATTCCGAAATACAAAGGTCCTGAGGAATTGGAATGCAGTCATATATGCGGAAATAAATGTTGAATTAATGTACATCTTCTCGTATTGGAAAAACATGATGTTAATCTAGACCGCTTACACTTAATCCGGGAATTTGTTGTAAAGCAAATCAACCCATTTGCTATTTATTAAAGGATGTTAATGTTTTATTTGGTTTTCTTATTTTGTGCAGGCTTGCAATAGGGGTGATCCTCATATTTCGCCTTCTCTTTTTGGGGCGGCAAAATTTTTTTTTGTATGAGCTTTCCTCTTGGTGTCTTTCGTACAAATCAAATAATATGTCCCGCCTTTCCGATCGTGTAACACAGGAATTGATTGTTTTCTTATAACTTTTTCACATATTTGTTGTTTATTGTAGTTTATTTAACAGTTTGCTGAACTTTACTGTTTGCAGCCCCCAAGGGTGACTGGGGAATAGAAGTATGGTCACTTGGTCTTCTTCCGACCGGCAGTAAAACGCTTGTCAAAGTGGGGCGTCCGTTTGGCTGTGCGGGATGTACAAGTTTGCAGCCACGTCCGGTCAGAATGGGGACGTTAAATCCGATGCCTCGTGTAAAGAAAGTGCCACGCTCTTTGCACGTTTGCATTGTTATTGACAGCCATTGACACATATGATCAAGTTAATAGTAAAGTATAAACAACAAACTACCAGGTGTCTATATCAACGATGTTATGAACGTTCTATTTGGTGTTGTTACATCTTAAATCATTTTGCAAATAATTCCGCTAACACCGATGCTAGGGGCCGTTTAAATCTTACAGTGAGGTGATTTTTTTTTTGCTGCGTGCAGAAAGCCTCACTGTGACTTTTCGAGGTGAAAAACAGCAATAAAATCGATATTACTTTGCTTTTGTAGTGTTCTTTTTGCTGTGCATGTACTGATTTTATACCACATATCCTTTGTATTATTGTGATATACAACGTTCAACGAATGAAGAGTTTCAACAAGTTTGTGAACTACAGCGACTGTTAAATATTGTGAAGTGCGCTAATGAAGGTGTGTGTAAGATCCGGTAAATAGGTGTCAAGGAGAGTTTAGATCGTCTTGTATGGAATTGGCTTTCTTGCTGCTATTTGATTCATTTGTCGTTTAGGACGTTTAACACCTTCAACTGCCGCCACCAAGGAAACAATTTGAGTATAAGTGACTGTAAAATCGTTGTGTAACTGGAATAATGCCCTTTTTCAAGTATAACCATTATGTTCTTGAACTTTAAAAAGAAGTAACCTTTAAACATGCATCTATATATAAGTACGTCTAAACAAGTGACAACTCTACGACAGATCCATCCATTGGATCACCAGTGAATGTGATACACGGCTGAAAACCCGTATTATATTCATAATTACTCTAAATATCAGCAAAACAATGTTAAATCTGCAAATTTGCGGAAGCAAATTTTTGTTCTTTCCTCGCCGGGATTTGAACTCCTGCTACTGGGATATCGAGGAGAAAACACCGCCTGCACTGTGTCCAGCGCTCTAGACCACTTGGCCTAGATGGATGGATCTATCGTAGAGTTATCACTTGTTTAGACGTACTTATCAAATAATTATTTATGTGACTGCATCTTTCTATCCTTTACGATATATAATTTAGCTAATCTGCAATCAATTCCACCTTCATGCCTAATATATCATGTACTGTGTTACAACTCTAGATTCTTCTGACGAGGAAAGGTAACACTAGGCCAACGAAAGCTGAAATTTTTTTAAAGTTCAGTCTAGGTGGCCTATATTATATCATATCGTAAAGCCGAACAGCTCATCAGGTAAAAAAGCAGCTTGTTTGTTCTTAATGTTATTATCAAACAAAGCATGATCGAAGTTTATAGTATAATTTAATTCTAACAGCCAGTTTTAAACTGTTAGGCTTTTAAGTGACTTGGCTCTAGTTATCATGCGATTACCAGAGTTGTCATTCAAGCTGATCTCAGATTTCTTGGTGTGACATTGTTACTGGTGTCCACTAATTTGATCAAATTTCAGACGTCGTTACCGGAGACAGAGACAAGTAATCATTGCTCTTAAGAGCCAATCCGCCAGAAAACCATGCAATATTCAGAAAATCGTCCAAATCAACAATCACAACTTGACAAATTCTTATACATCATCTTAATCCTTGACATAAAATAAAAGAATTTTACCACTTAATTTTTCCCAGAATCGTATCTATTTTTAGTAACAGCCTCATTTGCATAATTCTGTTAATTCATAATGAAACCAAGGAAAAATCCAACTTTTTTATGCCTTTTAAGAATGACCCAGAAGCATATTAAATGGGGTAGTTGAGTTTTTAGAGTAATATCAGCTTGAATCCATCCATTTTACTATGTTATGATTAATACAAATGAAAATTTAAACGATTTGGCACACTGCCAGGAGCACGGACACAAAGGTGGGTTTTTTCATACATGAATTTACGTGGTTTTCATTCGCTTCTATCTTGCAAGACCCATTCCGGATATGTTTGCAACTTATATCAGTTTTAACTATGGGGTATGTTTTATATCAAAACAAAATATTAAGCTTGGCAAATGACAATTAAATGTTAATTTATGCCTTGGAAGAATGGTGATTTTAGTCCCAAATAGACACATTTTGATTTTGATTTTAATTAAATTCTAAACACAATTGGTAATAAAATGGCTCATAAAATCATTTGAAAAAGTAAAATCAATTTGTCTAAAATATGAAATAAGACGCTTTTGTACTGCAAGTGCAAAAATCAATAAATTGTCTGAAACCAGGGAGTCCATCTTTTATGCTCTTCCATTGACTTATCTCCTTTGGTAAGATCTCAAACATGTGAGCTCCCAGTGATGGTTTGGTAGACAAATGTCTACAGTGAAGTTTGCGACTTTAATAATCTAGGAGGAGCATGTGGGCTATCCCAGCATTATACATCTGCATATTACAAACTATTTAAAATATCTGAATGCACTAAAGACCAAAATAGCATTTCCAAAAGAATGATTACTGCCAAGAAAATTGACAATCATGACAATATTTATAATTTACCAGACAATAATTTAGTGAATAAACATGATAAATATTGATTGGAAAAATAAGGCCATTAACAGCAAAAAGTGTTTTAGATTTCAACAAACAAAACAAAATATTCTAAATCATTCTTAGTAAAAACATGAGGAGTGGAACCACCTTGAAGACACTGTTATGCATATGCTCGCACCAGAATTGCGATTGAGAGTGTCAAAACTGCTCTGGCGCACCATCAATAAATCAACGACACTCTCTACCATTGTATTGAAACCAGCATTGGTAACCAAACATATTCATACAGATACAGACTACCATTCATCTCAGAAGTGAATAATACTGAAAACTATGGTGTTGAATTTCCAACAGGACTCCTTAATTTTTTTTATAAGACAAGGAGTGGTTTACATCATCTTGTCTTCGAATATGCTCGAAGTACAGGGACTTTTATGGAATTCATTGACATAATCTGATAATAGTCAAGTAAGATGTCAACATCCTGTCCAACCCTCTTCCAGCAAAGACAAAGCTGACCAGTGCTGACCAAGGATCTTCACCCTTTCATAACAGGCTGTATACAGGACGAGTTATTCCAGTAGGAACAGGTACAAATCTTACAATCTATTTTCATTTGTTCCTTATAGTCAATCTGAAATTAGGGGACCAACATTTGATACATTAGCTAGATTAAAAAAAGGGGGAGGGGGTTGAAGGGGCATGTGAATATTCTTTTACACCTGACCTGTTTCTAAGACATCTTATTTATTTCCTACGACAAAGTGCAAACAAATAATATATATCCTTATATACATTGTTCTGTCTTGGGTCCATTTGTTTAATTTGATTATAAAAAAGCAAGGGTCCGAGGGTTAGAATGGTCAAAATATTTATGTCCTTGTCAGCTACGGACAGAATTTTAATTTTCAAGCTATTAACCAGGGTATAATATATATTTATTTTCTGCTTAAAAAAAAATCAATTTATAGACCATAATCATGATAATAATCTAAATTTATTTCAACATGTTCAACATTTATATGTAGCAGGACAGGTTTTTATTCCCTTCCCCTAAGTTATATTTTCAGTTCTTACTGGAAGTTGTCAGCTCTTTGCCTACTAAAAGAACTTTTATCTCTTGGAAAAGCCTCATACAAATACATGTTTTACATACAACATACTGTACATGTAACACTAGACAACTTTATCCAGAGAATAATATTTTTTAATGAACTAATAGGCCATGGAGACTAAAAAAATCAAAAGCATTGCAAACTTTTGTAAAGTTCTATTTTAGGACCCTACATGTACATGTATGTAGATTACTTCTAGAGCCCTTTTAAAAGAAAAAATACATTTAAACTACATGCACAGTGATGCCACACTACCCTACATTTCCTGTCTGATATATTTTATTTCATGTAAAACAAAATTGAACAATTATTTTATAGTTTAACACTTTTTATTTGTAGGGCTATGCAAGCAATGCTCAATTAAGATGAGTTTTTGTAAAAGTGACAATAGCCAGGTCAAACTAAATACATGTATAGAAGAAGATATTGGTAAGATATTATTAACTAATATATCATGTATATTAATTTAACTGTTTGTATAATATGGTAATCATGCAAAGTATATGTAATCACTTATATAATAATTATACATGTACTACATGTACATCAGTTTTATTGAACATGCAGAGCTCAGATAAGAATTCACAAATTGGGGTTTTTACCCATCATTTTTTTATGTAATTGGGTGATAGAGTTTTTTAATTGCATTATCAATTCCGATTCACCCCTCAAGCAAATATCAAATTGGGTTTTTCACCACCAAGCTCCTTAATGTATTGGGTTTTTTCATCAACACAATATTGAATATTTAGGCATGTTATAATCACAATATATCAACCCAAGATGTTTTTCCATCTTTAATATGTTTCTTTCTTTGTATATGTGCTAGCTGTTTTGTTTGGTTTTATTCACTGACGAGCAATTGTACGTTTGATTTGTGTCCCGTTTTAAACGTTCTGCCAGTTTTGTATTTTCTCGCAACTTATATAAACTGCAGCTGGTATCACTAGTTGGACAGTAACTAATTACCTTTCTAGATCCCATATGATATCCTACAGTTTATTTGGGGTAGGTGTGGCTTAGTGTTAAGATTTTATGTAATATATGTGAAATTTAGGTGCTGTAAGAAAGTTTTGCCAGTCCTTTCACCTATTTGCCAGATCTACTTTTTAATAAAAATAATAAGTAGTTCCCAGATTTAAGATATACCCCAAAACCTTGACCAGGTTTAAAGGGTGGTTCAAGTTAATTACGGACACCACATTCAACTTCAATTCACAAATAATTCTGCAACATCAAATAAATAAATAACACTTGCCAATAAGACAGCTATCTTAAGCATACAGAACAATTAGACCAAAATAAAGAAAGTGTCAAGCTGCATTGACGTAAACAAACGGATATGTGTATGCACTCATCAACTAAAAATGAAAAAAATAATATATAAACTAAAATTATACCTGAATGTTTTTGTTTAATTTAATTAACATAAATCTGGGTTAAGTTGTCCCTTATTAGAACTTTTGGTTTCCGATGCTTTCCAACTACATATCATGTCATAATTAATTTGGCCTTTCACTTTTTCCAACTGATTTCGTTCTTGAAGAAACCCCGTGTTTATCGTTCTAGCAATGTTCTCGTTAAGGTACGCAAACACGCCCGTGCGTTCGACGGACGCTTCATAAAACACTAGCTGAGTCTTGTTATCATCATAACTTGTCCTCAGCTATCAAAAAGCAGCTGAAAACATGCTTCTATTCAATATTTTTACCGGACATTTACTTTCGTTTTAATTCATTGTATGTTACGATAAGTCCCGAGCAATTCGAAAAAAAATATGAAAACATGACAAACGCTAATTGGATAAACGCCGAGAAGATCGAAATGTTTTCATAAACACGTGTACCTATTGAGCAACGGAAAATTAAAACAGGGACCCATTTTAGCTACTTGATGCAGGGCTCTATTTTTAGAACGAAAGGAAATTTCCAATTATAAATATTATAAAAATAGATTTACGCGACGATTGTAATTAGATAAAGGTAAATAACGCAAACGATAGCGAATAAAAGCGTTAAGAACTCATGGTTTTGGCATATAATTGGGTTTTCCTTTGAATTAATTGGGTTATTGAACCCTGCAATGGGCAATTGCATTGGGTTTTTAATCATTTGTATTGCGTGATCACGCAAATACGCAGCTTATCTGGAGCTCTGAACATGTCTTTGTTAACTTGGTTTTCCCATTGAAAAATCACTTTACTAATTTAATTTGTAGTACTATATTTGGCTGCTCCTATAGTTTCCATTCAATAACTAACAATGACTAATGAACTGTTCATACATTCCATTTCAAATATAAAAGGGGGAGATTTTTATTGGTACTTTTGAAGATATTTCACCTGTTCGATTAATTGATTGGTTGTTGGTTGCTAATATCCAATGGCAAATAGTTCATGCATGTTTACACAAATGGTTTAGGACAAGAACAAATTAAAATAAATACTTTTTTGGGGATCTCAAATATTTCCTTAATCTAAATAGATATAAGAAGATGTGGTATGAGTGCCAATGAGACAACTCTCCATCCAAGTCACAATTTGTAAATGTAAACCATTATAGGTCAAAGTAACCATGTATTTAAATTTAAGATGTTGCAATTGGGCCCCATTTTAAATTGGTTCACATTGATTTCAAAATGGTCCCAAAATTTTTTTTTTAATTTCTACAAAAATTGAATTCTTGAGGTTCTTTGATATACAAAATGCAAATGTTTAATATTTAGATTTTTATACGACCGAAAAAAAATTTTGTGGTCGTATATTGGTATGACGTTGGCGTCGTCCTCAGAAAACACATTGGTTTTCACACTCTAACTTTAGTTTAAGTGAATGGATCTCTATGAAATTTTACCATAAGGTTCAATACCACAAACGGAAGGTTGGGATTGATTTTGGAGGTTATGGTACCAACAGTTAAGGAATTAGGGAGCCAAAAAAGGGGCCAAAAATAAGCATTTTTGTAACTTTCAGACATAACTTGTGTGTTAATGTATGGATCTCTATAACATTGTACCACAAGGTTCCATATCACAAAGGGAATGCTGGGATTGATTTTGGGGGTAATTGCCTCAAAATTTTAGGAATTAGGGGCCAAACAAGGGGCAAAAAACAAGCATTTTTCTAGTTTCATGACAATAACTTGTGTTCAAGTGTATGGATCTCTCTGAATTTGTACTGCAAGGTACCATACCACAAAGGGAAGGCTGGGATTGAGTTTGGGGGTGATGAATCATAAGGGGGTTCAAAAATTGGGGGATTTTTTTCCTTTTTTCTTTAAAATTTTCCATTTTAATGATTTTAAAAATTTTAAGTTCTTAGACCATATTCATTCTGTGTCAGAAACCTATGCTGTGTCAAATATTTAATCACAATCCAAATTCAGTGCTGGATAAAGCTTGAATGTTGTGTCCATACTTGCCCCAACTGTTCAGGGTTCGACCTCTGCGGTCGTATCAAGCTGCGCCCAGCGGAGCATTTTATTAACTTTGGTCCGGTTTTCAAATTTGTCCACATTTTAAAGTCCAAAGGGTCCAAATTTTAACTTAGTTTAATTTTAATAAAATTGAACTCTAATTAGGGCAATGTATGGTTCTTTGATATACAGAAATAATCAAATATCCTGAATATAAATATGTACTTAGATACATTTATGATTTTGGTCCCAGTTTTCAAGTTGGTTCAAAAGGGGTTCACAATTTAACTGTTTGATTTCAACAATAATTTTATATATGCTGAATCTAACCTGTATTTAGTTTTTGGGTCCTGTTATGAAATTGGTTTACTTTGAGGGCCAAAGGGTCCAAAATTAAACTAAATTTGAAATCTCAATTTGATATTGGGGTTCTCTGATATGCTGAATCTATTAAACTATATAAAGATATACCATATTTATTCTGTGTTAGAAACCTATTCTTTGTCAAATATTTAATCCTATTACAAATTCAGAGCTGTATCATGCTTGAATGTTCTGTCCAAACTTGCATTTTTTCTTCATCTTCAACAAAATTTGTACTTTACTGAGATAACTGGTGTTATCTTTTTAAATGAAACTTTAATCATGACAATATGTGGATGATTTTCTGATGTCAAACATTTTCAAGATGGCCACCAAGGATGGCAAAAAAAAGTTGTCAATTTTATTTCCTGTCAGTGGTATACATGTATATGAAATATAAAAATAATGTGGTAGGATTGCCAACAATGAGAACAAGTGACATAGTGGCCTTCAACAATGAGCAAGACCCATACTGCATATATATTCAGTCATAAAAGGCCCCAAAATAAGAAAAGTAAAAAAAAAAAATGAAAACTAGCAGTCTGATTTATGTATGTACTTTCTTGTTTATTTGACCTGTTGATACTAATTGTAATGCTTTTTTTGTTATTTAATGTTATTCAGGGTTATATCTGGTCTATATACCAGCTTTGATAAGTGTTTGGTACTAATATAAATTTCCACTTCGTACTATGAACATCAAAATTATTTATTTTGTTAAAATATTTCCTTTCTCTATTGTAACTGTATACGTATACCTAACAACAAAATTATTTTATTTACCTGTGTTTAAAGTTATTGCAAATGGCTGATATTTTTGTTCGAGCATATTGTTTTTCTTAAATTGTTTACATTTCATACCGATATAACATGTTACTTTTATTATTCTTCCCTTAGTTTATTTATTTTGAATTTTCATTGTATCATAGGTCAAATTTATTTGTTCAGTGTATGTTCAATGGTGTTAATATGTCCTTTGATTGAGTTAAGCTATTTCAGTTGATATTTTATAGTGTGTTTTTCTATGTTGTGATGTTACACTATTGTTTCAGAAAAAGGGTGAAGGTTTGGTACCATTAAAACATTTAAACCCGCTGCATTTGTTTGCACCTGTCCTAAGTCAGGAATCTGATGTTCAGTAGTTGTCGTTTGTTGATGTGGTTCATAAGTGTTTCTCGTTTTTATATAGATTAGACCGTTGGTTTTCCAGTTTGAATGGTTTTACACTAGTAATTTTTGGGGCCCTTTATAGCTTACTGTTCGGTGTGAGCCTAGGCTCCGTGTTGAAGACCGTACTTTGACCTATAGTGGTTTACATTTATAAATTGTGACTTGGATGGAGAGTTGTCTCATTGGCACTCATACCACATTTTCTTATATGTATGTATGTATGCTTTGTGGTTTTCAGATCTAGACTCACAGCTAACCTTTCTGTCAACAACAACTGAACTCTCACAGCAGTCAGCATCAGATTGGGAGACTGATAATGCTTCTGACAGAAACAATTTCAACCAACCAAACAAGCAACAGAAACTTTCCAACTTTAAGACATCAGTTAAATCTTCCATGGGATTGATGTCTCAAAAAATAGCAGTTCATCATTTATGGAGATTTTAATGTTATGGATTTTCTTTTACAAGAAAGTTAATGTACACTTGCTTTATAGTAAAACCTAGTCGTTCAAGTAGGCAAAACACATTCAACTTTATTGAAATTTGAAGATTCATATGACTTATTTTAATTCTGTTATTTCCCAGGATGTGATGTAGAGCCTTATAGGTACAGTAATCTTAACAGCTATCCAATTTCATTCAAAATTCTTTATACATTTTCACTAGTATATATAGACTAAGTAATTTGTTTTTGTCTAGTTATGGGATTTTTTTATATGCATTTATGATTTTCATGTTTGTATTGACCACATTGCAGCAACATAGATATAGGTACCTAGCAAATCTTGCCTTGTTAGCATACTAGGCTCAAAGGATCATAAAAATTTCCATCACTAAGTGTCTGTTAAAATCATCTCTATGTTGTAACTATTTACAGTGTTCTCTTTTAAAGCATTATCTTAATAACTTTAGAAGAAATGATAGAAACTATCAACATGACAAGATCTAAATAGTTATACCCAAAATTTTTCTGAAAAATTGGACATAACATCAATGAGCTATTGTCCCTGAAATGTGTAAATTTTCTGCTATTATCCGACAGCTATATCAATATATTATAAGAATAAATTGCAAAAGTGGTCAGAAGAAACTTTTTTTTTAGTCTGAACTTATTCTGAATTGTTTAACTTCTTATTTTAAATTTATTGCTTTTGAAATATGTGTTTTTTATCGTTTTTACATGTTTTAGGTGCACAATTTGTCAATACGAGCTATTTCAGCTCCTGGGAGCCTCTAGATTTATAATGAATAATTTGTATTTATGTATGATTATTTTTTTAATGTATTAAATGAAACATTAATTATTCTTTTCCATTTGTTGTTATACTTATTTATAAGTCCATATCCTATCATATGTCAGATTTTACAAATTAGATTGCAAAATTGAGAAAATTTGAATATGCAGGCTACCCCATTTTGTTGTGGCATATACCAGACACCAACATTATTTGCCGAGCTTGATATTTTTTGATTGGGTATATATAGTTATACTTTGCGATAAGATATGTTGTTTTACAATAATAAACGGGTCTTGGAGTATTTTGGCTCTGAAAGATGACCAAAATCAGCCATTTTGGACATGAAGCTAAATAAGACATATTGATATGGTTAGATTATACATACACTTAATAGACAGCATTGTTATTTCTTTGCATTCTTACACTTCAAGTGATGTATTATGAGGAACAACTATCAAAAAATTATTATTGTTGCCATATTTTTTTATTTAAACCAGCGAAATATGCCAAAAAAGGCTTATTTTTGCTGTTTTCGAGCAATTTCATCTGTTAAAAGATGGCAACTAAAAAAAATCCAGATCGGTTCAATATTTTCCCAAATAAATTTGTGTGGCTATTTACATTACTAAGGTGCACCAATGTGCCAAATATGAACTCATTTGGCAAAAGTGACATTCGGACGGTTTTGCATGGTTTTCTGGCAGATTGGCTCTTAAAAACATTAACTATGGCAAGAATATTTCACAACTCTTTTAATTATGAATATGAATTTTATTGACTTTTTCCTGTTTTCTAAGGAGTAAAAAATTGCATTGTATATATAGGTCACCAAATAACATAAAAGAAGTCGACGAAAATTTATTGGTTTAACAAAACATCAATGTCATATAATGAAAGAGCACGAAATAAGAACACATTTGAACATGACACCTCAAAGTGTGTACACTGGTATGTAGGGCCATGAGATTTTGACAGCCAAAAATTAATGGCCTCTGACATACTACTGTTGCCTTTATTTATATGGTCAAAAGTTAGGCCTTGTAACAGGCTAACTACGGCTTTCGTAAAGCGATGTTGTAAAGGTTAAAATGCAGGAAGCTTGACATTGCCCTTCAAGAATCTTCTTATTCAACCTCCTTATTATATTCTTAGATGGATGCGTATTGAAATATCCTGCGGAGCAACTTTTTGACGAAACCTCACCATCAGAGAAAGAGATTTTAAACGATCTTTTTTATCCTGGGTAGGGGAGCTCCCTCGCAGATCTTTGCGAAAGCGAACGACCTCATGGAATGGTGTCTATTATAATATTATTAAATTTCCCCTTATATTTATAATATTTAATTGGCCTTCTTTTAAACAACAAAATTTAAGTCGGGAACAACATATAATGAAATTTAAAATTTCACTTCACAAACCACATAACAAGACTTTTTTTTATTGATAAACGATGACGGTCGGGGCTATTTAGACTTCCACTCGAAAGTGAAGGTATTTAGGATAGGGACAGACATTTTGCAAAGTAACAGGCCACCCTCGGATCGTTCAAAGAGTTGTAAGAATTAATGCAGAGAGCGTAGCATTCTCTCTTCCCGAGGCAATGAATTTATCGTTTCAATTCTGATCAGACGTGACTGCGTACTTGTACATCCCGCACAGCCAAACGGATGTCCCACTTTGACAAGGGTTTCTATTTCTATTCCCCAGCCAAACTAGGGATAATTACGAACAGTGGCAAATGTTGCATTTATTTGCAAGACCAGAACAAATGAAAAATGTATTTCAACTGAATGTACTGTAAAATGGTGGATAATAATACAAAAACACCTCTTAAGCATTTTAATTTAACTATTTGTTCAATGATATAATCGAAGCTTTTTTACTTTATCTATTTCACAAAATTTGTCAACAAAAGAAGCATACACCCAAGCTCTAACACCTAAGGGTAAGTTGGATAGGCAACAGAGACTTGTAATATGCTAACTTGTTTTTCACTCAAAACGAACTTTAGTATAAGCAACATGTATTTTTACTTGTAAATGGCTTGAACTAGCTAATAATTAACTGCGAGTATCGACAGATATGTACTTTGTATTTTTATGTTAGTGTAAAGGTTTTAATGAGCTGTTTATCTATCTGTAATAGAGGCCTTCCGGGATGAAGGTCTTGGAAATTTGAACTGCAACAGGAAAATGAGGGTATATTGGATAGGGACAGAAATTTGCCTTACAAAAGGTCATCTACGTACCCATCAAAGAGTTGTTGCAAGGGTTCTTAACGTGCAAAAAGCAATGCGCTATCTTTACACGAGGCATCGGAATAAACGTCCTCATTCTGACCGGATCGAGTGTGGGTCGACTAGTATAAATGGCTTTGAGATATTGACAGCTACAAAATAAGGGAATGGTGCATATGGCCAAAAATATTTCTTCGCAATAGGCAACACAAGGATCCTAAAAACCGTTGTAAGGGTTAATATGCAGAAAGTTCTATAAGTGTAACTAATAAAACGCCCCAATCGTGATCTGATGTGGGTTTTTACATCCCGCAGATGCACCTGAAGCCATTTGCGGCGAAGCTAATTTGTACCAATTTCTCTAATCCCGGAATAGGAAGCCTCCTTGTTATTGATTAATTGATTGTTGGTTGCTTAACGTCCAGTGACAAATATTTCATGCATATTCAGGACGAGAACAAGTTAACAATAAATATAATAGGTAGGTTCTGTAATAGGGGCTTCCGGGATTAAGGTCGGAGAAATTTAGACTGCCACGGGAAATGAGGGTATATTGGATAGGGACAGAAATTTAGCCTTGCAACAGGTCACCTACGGACCCCTCAAAGAGTTGTTGCAAGGGTTCTTAACGTGCAAAGAGCGTGGCACTCTCTTTACACGAGGCATTGGATTTAACGTCCCCATTCTGACCGGACGTGACTGCAAATTTGTACATCCCGCACAGCCAAACGGACGCCCCACTTTAGCAAGGGTTTTACTGCCGGTCGGAGGAAGACCAATGGTGACCATACTTCTATTCCCCAGTCACCCTTGGGGGGTACTTAACAATGACAATAGTCCGCCCTTCTGTAGAATAACTTTATCGTGTAGACCGGACCTTAAAGACGGAGAAATTTACCTTGGCATCATAATGTTTCTTCAATGTTTTGATCATTTTATCAAAATCGTCGTACCCCAAGGGTGACTGGGGAATAGAAGTATGGTCACCATTGGTCTTCCTCCGACCGGCGGTAAAACCATCGTCAAAGTGGGGCGTCCGTTTGGCTGTGCGGGATGTACAAATTTGCAGCCACGTCCGGTCAGAATGGGGACGTTAAAACCGATGCCTCGTGTAAAGAGAGAGCCACGCTCTTTGAACGTTAAGAACCCTTGCAACAACTCTTTGAGGGGTCCGTAGGTGACCTGTTGCAAGGCTAAATTTCTGTCCCTATCAAATATACTCTCATTTCCCGTGGCAGTCTAAATTTCTCCGACCTCAATCCCAGACGCCTCTATTACAGAACCTACCTATTGTATTTATTGTTAATTTGTTCTCGTCCTGAATATGCATGAAATATTTGCCACTGGACGTTAAGCAACCAACAATTAATCAATCAATCAATCAAAATCGTCGTCACCATCTTCCTCCGTTAATGTGAAGTATATATATCTTGCACATCGAGTCCTGCACAGTGCAATAATAATGCTTTCTTTCGTTTCTTGTCGGATACACCTTTTCCTATTGCATATAAGATTGAAGATACTTTACTCTAACTATTGTCAATAACCTAACGCCTGCTAGGTTGGACAGTGACCTAATATGGGTCTTTAAATGTGTCATCAAAATCATTATGATGATAATCCGTCATTCTCGAGGACAGATTTTTAATCTCTTGACCATGAATGTTCTGGGTTTCTTGTGTACTTTTTAGCATCGCTACAATCTGAAAGTTTTCATTGCAATTGATATCATTACAAGATCCAGTATTGCAGATATCAATACAAGAGCCAATACTGGCAGATTTGATATCTAGAAACGTTTCATAATGAGTGGCCGAAAACGGCCAGCGCCATGATCGAACTGATCCCATGCATTGCAACAACGAACAATATGTCAGCCATTTGAACAATATGAGAATTTCTGTCAAGTCTACCTGGAGATTGGATATGATTCGACAACTTTATTTTGTAAATCAAAAGGATATTCCAAATGTATCACAAAGTGATTCGCTCGTTTTTTCGGAAACAAATTATAGCAATGTCAATGATGTGCCAGTCGCCGATGAGCAAGCTTTCGTGGAGACTAATACACGAGAACACTACACCTTCACGTACAGAAGAATTGATGATTGATTGTTGGTTGCTTAACGTCCAGTGGCAAATATTTCATGCATGTTCAGGGCAAGAACAAGTTAACAATAAATACAATAGGTAGGTCTTGTAATAGAGACCATCCGGGATGATGGTCGGGGAAATTTGGACTGCCACAGGAAAATGAATGTATAACGGATAGGGACAGAAATTTTGCCTTGCAACAGGCTACCCTCGGACCCCTCAAAGAGTTGTTGCAAGGGTTCTTAACGTGCAAAGAGCGTGGCACTCTCTTTACACGAGGCATCGGATTTAACGTCCCCATTCTGACCGGACGTGGCTGCAAACTTGATACATCCCGCACAGCCAAACAGACGCCCCACTTTGGCAAGCGTCGGAAGAAGACCAAGTGACCATATTTCTATTCCCCAGTCACCCTTGGGGGCAAGAATTGATGAAGGATTCTACTTCCGCGTTTAAGTCGGCAAATGAAGCTATGTCGGCGATGTCATCTATGGTTGTAGGACTTCTAGCAGCAGCAATAGTCCGTCAAATCAAAAGTCGAACTTCGATTTTGCCTCCGCCTATCAATCTACACATGGAAACAACTCCCCGGTCACTTCTGCTAAAGTTGAATAAACTTTCCACAGAGAAGTAGACACTTCAAAAGGATTGTATTTGCGGAGGATTTACCGAAATTGGACTACGTGCCGACTTCCTTCCGCAAGCAATTTTAGAAGGGAATGACATAAACTTTTCTTTGCCAGCGGGAAAGCACTGCAGACGTCTTGGGGAAAAAAATTGCGCGTTTATTGTGATCTGCTTACCCTTCCGGAACACCTGAGATCACCCCCAGTCTTTTGTGGGGTTCGTGTTGCTTAGTCTTTTTTTTTCTATGTTGTATTTTGTGTACTATTGTTTGTCTGTCTTTTACTTTTTGAGGCATGGCATTGTCAGTTTATTTTCGATTTATGAGTTTGACTACCCCTCTGGTATCTTTCGCCCCTCTTTAGTGAAATGATATGAGTATATAGCAATTAAATTTAAATAAAGTATATACGCGTACATAGCAGAAAATTGCGCGTATATGCTGGTTATATACTTGTATATTACCGCGAACATGTCATGAACGGCCACTCATACCGTCCGTACTATGTAGGAGCGGCACAATAAATGAACTATATTCTTTTCCGTAGTCCCGATTGTTCAACAGGTTTTAAGAGATTATTTATGTATAGCTTAGTATAACACCATATTTTACATCTCGGAGTATTAAGAATGGTTCGAAGACTAGACCACTAAATTTGACAATACTGCTGGACAGTCAATGACAAAATTTTACTTGGAGTAATAACGACAAAATAATTTACTTGAGTACTTACGACGACAAAATAATTTGCTGGAGTACCAACAACGACAAAATGATTTTCATTTACATGTGTCGCATTGCATACATAGATAGACATTAGTCGTAAGACATAAAGCATGCTTTAGAACAAAAGTTATATTAGGGAGGATTGTAAATAAAAAAATAAAAAACAATTTTAAGTAAACCGGCACTATGGAAAAAGGATAAACAACAACTCTGTTAAACAAGCCGTAACAATAGCTCGAATGGCTGCAAGAACATATACACATCCATATAGTAAAATTCAATCAGTCGGGAGCTGAATCCACCTTGACCTATATTTAGACCTTCACTAATCACTTCTTATTATTAAAGATCAACAACCTAATCAACATGATAATTGGTATTGAACATAATCATACATCACATATATCCCAAATAACGGCGCGTGCTGTTAAAAACTTCCTTTACTTCTTAAATATTGAATGCTTTTATTCAAACAAAAATATTAAGATAAACAATTCAATTATATTTCGAATGCATACCATCAAGGCTCACTAAAATATCTATCGCATGTCCTAAGTTAATTTTTCATGTCCTGAGCGGGTTTTAGACGCACCGATAAGACTACGGCATTTTTTTCCAGATTTTCAAAAACGAATTTATTATATATTTATATATATTTTAAAATATTGCAAAACATGAGCATATAAATAAAGGCTCGACATTAAACAGAAAAAAATTAAACACACATTGATTGTCAAAGTTGCAATTCCGCTAATAAAAACTAATTTATGAGGACTTAATTGCACTTGGCATATCATTAACAAAGAGGAATTCTTCGGAATTTATATTATCAGTGTTCAAATTCAAACTTTAAAAACACATAAAACTGTTTCAAAATCTGTTATTTGTATCTAATTAATATTTGAAAATAAAAAAAAAGGAAACTTCAAATTTGATGTAGATCACAGACCAAAGACATCGTAAAAAAAGTAAAATGGTAAAAGTAGAACGCTTTATTATCTCTAACCTCTGTTTGAAATTACTGAATAAAGTAAGCGAATGACTGCTGCCTGTCTTATTGCTGATCACCCCAAGGGTGACTGGGGAATAAAAATATGGTCACTTGGTCTTCTTCCGACCGGCAGTAAAACGCTTGCCAAAGTCGGGCGTCCACGACATATCACATATTGAATTGAATCTTTGAAAATTGTTCGAATATCAAATATGTGTCACTACCATGAAATTCTTTCTGACATAATAGTTGAAACTATGAAAAATGTTACCAATGAATATCTATTAACACAATTAAGTGCATGTACTTTCATAAGAGACATATCACGCCAGGCACATTTCTTGAATTTTTGTTGTTTTCACAAAACCCATAATATTTTAGGTAGAAAACAATTAGCGGATGGGAAATACTATAATTAATACAAATTTGATGTTTGCAGGAAATCGGTGACTAAAATAATTTTAAGAAAATAAAATTCAAGGATTTCCCCATTGCGGCTAAAATTAGTCACCGACTGAAAAGGGAGATCATTTTTACAAAACCATCAAGTCAGGAATTGAACCTTCTATGTAAAGTGATAACAGTTCTTGTTGTTGATATAAAAAAAAACACCTTTGTTTTTAAGTTATATACTAGTAAACGAGACGTGATTACTCAAGACTGGTACACAGGTTTATTTTGTTTCAGTTCTTACAGCAACACTTTTTATAAAATATTAATGTCATACAAAACAGAAAAAAAAAAAAAAAAAAACAGAAGGCATGCAGATAATTAGAGAACTAAAGCAGCATATTCTTAAATGTCATCAGTGGTGCATGAATCAAAACAATCAAGACAAATTAATAACATATCAGTTAAAAACTAACTGCTTTTAAAAAGAATTTTGATTGAAGAAATCTGTATAAATATTTACTAATTTAACATTTGGAAATACAGGAATTCTAATTTTGTATTGTTTGTTTTAGGGAGTTAGCCAAAGCAAATGGCAATAGTGTGAGAAAACTGCAATGGAAGAAAGCCAGAGAAGCAGTTATTTCAGCAAAACAACCTCGAGTTTCCATTGATCAAAGAAATATTTCTGTAATGAGTTCTTCGTCTACGTCACCAGTATCTTCTCCTGCTGATTCTCCAGTAACTACTCCTTCAAATTATCCGGTAACTTTCCCACTCATTCTCCAATAATTTCTCCAGCTTCTCCTGTCGAATCACCAGTAAGTAAAGCACAGCTACCACAGACAAACACTCTGGGAATTCTTTTCAAAGTTGGAGACAATGTTTGTATTGCAAGTGGCGGCAAGTCCTGTGAGTTTGCAACCATGGATACGGTATGTAGCTCTCGAGTTGACATAACTTACCTTAAAAAGCTGGGTCTAAGCTTACTAAATGGAAATAAGGAAGTGGTAAACTTTACAAAGACAGTATACATAAGAACAGTGTTTTTCATTGCTTGGACAAAACAGAACAAGTAGATGGTCAGATGATGCAGACCATAAAGAAACTAAATCACCTTTTTCAATAGACATTGCGCTAAAAAGATGTATAGTATGACATACGAATTACCTTATCTTACTGTTGTTGAAATTTTTTTTTCAGATTTTATCAAAATTTATATGCATGTAGATATAAATTAATAGTGCTTCATAGGCCTTTGTAAGCTAGCTGATTGTTTTTGTATATGTATATGTTTATGTAAATATTTTATATCCGGTTTCACTGTAAATAATTTATAAATGTAGTAAAACATGTATTATGACAAAAGTGCTGATTAAATTAAAAGATATTTTATTCATTTAAGGATGTTCGCTCCTCTTGTTTTTGAATTTTTGCCAGATATTCGGAATCTTCTTTTTCCCTTACTTTAATTACATATAGTTTAAAATGTCATCTTTGAAAATCTTTGAAATCCAATTCCTTGTTATTTTATCATGGTTTTTGAAAGAAAAAATGGTACCAATGTTAAATGTATGAAAAATCTAGAGAGAATTTTTATCCGCCAAATTTTCAATGGTTTATATCTCGATAACAAGCACACGGACCCATTATTTTTCTGCTTGTTTACCAACGAACAAAAAGTTGGGGGTGGTCAAATTTCCTACCAAGACGTGATCTTTAAAGACACTTCAGAATAAAGTTGTTGTTTGGGTCAAAATGGTAATTTTTCGCACAAGGTCAACAGTCATGACGCTGTCTTTCTTTAGAAAAACAGCGGAAGATATATTAAAAAAAAAAACAGCCAGCAGATAAAGAAAACTTCCAAACAACGAAAGAAACATAAACAATAATCAAATTAGGAACAAATGGACTCAAACAAATCCAAAAAGGAAAGAAAAGAGATGGGTACTTTGAAAAAGTCACATAGTTTTATGTGTTTGATTTAATTCTATATGGTAATTTTAAATTCTAGCATTTATTTACAATTAGACATGAAAAAAACAATGTTTCTGGTGTTGGTTTAAAAATACATGTGTTATTGTCTCCTCCTTTATATTTACTTTAAACTTTCAAAATTCCAACAAGTCAGACGTATCTCTTAGATGTAGCAATTATGCATACGAAAATTTTGTTGTGCCGCCCAAAGAAAACGGGCCAAATATAGTAGTCACTACATTGAAAGTGACATCATAAACGATGATGATTTGATGCGTTTAGTATGCATGATTGGGAAAAAGAAGCCGGGTTCTTTGATTTACGACAGCAAGAGAGCATCAAAGTAATATAATGTTTCAAATAAGTATAAGCCAGGCGAATGGTTAGATGAACAAAGTAAAGTCATTGTTCAATTTCTCAAGTCACTGGCATTGATTCGTTTTCTTTGGATGAAAGAAAAACTATATATTTTGTTAAATTATATGAACAACTCTTATCTTGTTGCAATGACAATGTAATTTTTCCATTTTCTTTTAGTACGAATCTGATTACATATGTTTTAACTGGTAGTAAATTGGTGTATGCTATTAATAATGCCGTATCTCCATGTGGAAGTTATTCCTCCATAATGAATTTGTTGAACTCTTGAAGTGATACTGAAAATACCGTACCGCTTAAAAATGACGTTTTTACTTTTTTATAAAACCAGGTATTTCCAGAAATTGGCGAGTTAATTTTCAAGAATTTTCAGTGTTTTTCAAATTTTTCAACAAAATTGTGATCACATATTCCGGGAATACAGGACAGAATTTATTTCACAATGAATAAATGTGATTTGGGGTGAACCAGACTTGGTGAAGGAGAATCTCTCCAGCAAAACAACTGCTTATCGTGAAACCGAAGTGAACAAGTCTTTTACCAATGTTAGAAACTCCTTGAAGATATAGTCCACAAATAATATAAGAAAAATGTTTGATATTACTTTACATCTTTTATCTAAATGCACATAACACATTGAAATTTCCAAATCTCAAGTAAAAGTCCTCCGCAATGACAATAAAACTTGTTTGTTGTTGAATTTTAGTTTATTGAAGGACCGTTTGTCTGATTTTAAAAATATACTTTAAATTGTAGAAATATTTGAATAAGCTTTCGCCGCGATAAAACCTTTTAGCGCTCATGCGGTGTAAAGCAAACACCAATCAATCAATCAACAAATTGTCGGCATTCCTATGGGAACGAACTGTACGCCTCTTGTCGACCTCTTCTTATTTTCATATGACTCGGAGTTCCTGAACGTTAAGAAGATACAACGTTTGCTGTTTGTGATGATAGACACTTGAAAAAAGAGTAAAATAACAAAAGTACCGAACTCCCGAGGAAAATTCTAAACGGAATGTCCCTAAGCAAATGACAAAATCAAAAGCTAAAACACATCAAACGAATGGATAACAACTGTCATATTCCTGATTTGAAACAGGCATTTTCTTGTGTAGAAAATGGTGGATTAAACCTGGTTTTTTAGGCTAAAGCGACTCACGGAATCCTGGGTAGATATTTACATATTGGCCTTAGGTCCCAGACTGGCAAAATGGTATGGTACAAATAATACGATTTCTTGTAAACTTCTTTATTACAAACAAGAGGTTGCTAATGGAAAACTAGATAGATCCATATCTAAATTGAAAAGACCGCTTTACAACAAAACTGTTCCTAAAGCAATTTGCTACACTAGTAGGTTCAGCTAATGATGGAACCAAGTTATATAAACTCCTTTATTAAATGGAATTAAATATTAATTTAACATAATATTTTTTTTAAACATCATTCTGACAAATTTCACTAGACAAAAACTGTCATGAAACATATTTATAATTTTCATATCAGGAGATATATGAATTTGAAAAAGAGTAAATTCTTCACTACTACGAAAGAAATAGTTTTTGGAATAGTACGGGAAAGCATGGACAATCCTTGTTTGAAACGATCGCTTTACAACAAAACTGTGTTCCTAAAGCAATTTCCTACACCAGTATGTTCAGCTAATGATGGATTGATTGATTGTTGGTTGCTTAACGTCCAGTGGCAAATATTTCATGCATGTTCAGGACGAGAACAAGTTAATAATAAATACATTTGTACGTCTTGTAATAGAGGCCATCCGGAATGTAGGTCGGGGAAATTTGGACTTCCACTGGAAAATGAGGGTATATTGGATAGGGACAGAAATTTTGCCTTGCAACATGCCACATACGGACCCCTCAAAGAGTTGTTGCAAGGGTTCTTAAATTCTTCACTAGTAAGAAAGATATAGTTTTTGGAATAGTACGCGAAAGCATGGAAAATCCTACTTTGAAAAGACCACTTTACAACAAAATTGTGTTCCTAAAGCAATTTCCTACACCAGTAGGTTCAACAATTGATGGAACTAAGTTATATAAACTCCCTTATTAAATGGAATTGAATATTAATTTAACGTAATATTTTTATAAACACCAACAAATTTCACTAGACAGATACTGTCATGGAACATATTTAAGCATATTTACAATCTTCATATCAGGAGAGATATTAATTTCCAAAAGAGTAAATTCTTCACTAGTAAGAAAGAAATAGATTTTGGAATAGTACGGGAAAGCATGGAAAATCCTTGTTTGAAAAGATCGCTTTACAACAAAACTGTGTTCCTAAAGCAATTTCCTACACCAGTAGGTTCAGCTATTGATGGAACTAAGTTATATAAACTCCCTTATTATATGGAATTAAATATTAATTTAACGTAATATTTTTTAACATCATTCTAACAAATTTCACTAGACAGATACTGTCATGGAGCATATTTAAGTCATTTTTGTCATACTAATGTCATACATCCACAAAGGTAAACAGAAGTTGTTTTGTTGTTATAAGTATTCGTGTAACTATAAAATAATTTGCCCTCGTAAGTTATTTTGTCGTAGTTGGAACGCAAGTAAATGATTTTGTCGTTGCTAGTAGGCTGGTGTAAATGTGTTGGCATGTCAATTTAAAGCATGCATTACTAATAATAAATGTTACTTGCAAATGGAATTCTTTGAGGTTATGATATCATACAAGTGTTTAATGCTTTACATGGGTTAGTTGATATTAAATGGCAAAATATGTGTGAGTTATCTACATATTCTACTAGAGGGCATCCTTGGAAATTAATGAAAAAGAGGTGTCATTCAACTCAACGTCTTCATTTTTTTTTCTCAAATGATCATTGATCAATGATAAGTCTGTCAACAGAATCTTTTTTGTGCTAAATCTCAATATATTCAAAAATCGTATTTAACGGTGAACGCTGGAATGGAAGTTTTATCCTATATAGCAGTATTTTAACTTTTAATGTGTTACAGTTGTGACGGTAGTCATTTTGCTGTTAGTCCTTAAACATTTCAGGGTTTGGTTAACTTTTCTTTTCTTTTATTCTATCTCCGTTTTATTAATAATTCTTGTAGTTCCGGCCATTTCTTTCCCTGCCGGGCCACTTCCGGTGTCCTGTAGTAGCCAGCCGGGCCTATGACGTCAATTGGGGATAGAAATACGTAAGCTCTAGGGTTTGGGGAGTGCACTTTTGGGATTAGAACGCCAGTTGATAGTTGACTATTTGATATATTTTACATTTTTATCTAAAACATAGTTATATCTTACTACCAAGGTAAGGACTAACGTAAACTTGACCATCGTATTCTTGATAGTTGATATTTATGACTTTAATACTGTAAATGTGAACTAAATACATGTAAACAGCACGTAATAAACATATATACTTTAATAATCGTCATTTTATTAGAGAACCTGGGAAAACTTTAGGCAAACGGGAACAGGTTAACACTAATCTGTTACACAGTATTTGAATCAATGAAAACACCATCGTTTACCAGAATAGGAAAAGGAGTTATCCTCCTTAGCACAAAGCTAATAGTTTAAGAATTAGCTTATATTTATAGATATAGTTAAATTATGAGGCGGATAAAGAAGTTTTTCAACTGCAAAGATCGCCGCAGTAATCTACGTAGAACCCAGGAAATCTGTGAAAGCTATCAAAGATATAAAAGATAAATAGGAAAGACATCCATGTATATAGTAATCATCTTTGTTTTGTCCCACTAAATCATATGATCCAGTCTTCTCTATTGACCCTTTCTTATCTGCAGGGGCAAACAGTGACTTTAACAATAATCGTTGTCATTAGGTATTTATCATGACATCCCAAATATCAATAAAAAAAATCTAAAGTCGGTGTATATCAGTTTCCTAATTTCTTTTCTCTTTTTCTCCCATTCTGATAATTTTTTTTTTTGCCATAAGGTGTACATAAGTCTGCCCAAAATAGCCAGGTTCAGAGCTTTCAATCAAATTTTGTCTTTTTTTTTATCAAATGCATCCACAGGTAAACAGTAAATCAGTAAAAGTTATTCGCCCTCGTTAAGTTATTTTGTCGTTGCTAGTACGCAAGTAAATGATTTTGACGTTGCTATTAATTTTGTCGGTGCTAGTACGCAAGTAAATGATTTTGACGTTGCTAGTAATATTGTCGTAGCTAGTAGACTGGAGTAAATGTGTTGGCATGCCATTTTAAATCATGCTTAAGCTGATAATAAAAAACAATTGATTTCAAAGTTAGTCAGTTCCTACTAGTAGAACAACTTCCGTGATTGGACGAGTAAGGTTTGTGACACCTCCTTCAGACTTAGTAATTTGAAGAGAAACCTTTCGGACTTTTCCATCATCAGACGGATATGTTGCAGTAATTCGTCCTATTGGCCAATAACAACGTGCCACTGAATTGTCCTTAAGTAGAACTACATCTCCTACTGAAACGTTTTTATAATTGGTCTTCCATTTTCTACGATTTTGTAACTGTTGAAGGAATTCAGTTTTCCACTTCTTCCAAAACATGTCCGCAAGAATTTGAACTCTTTTCCATTGAGCACGGTATAAGTCTTTAGAGTCACATGTTACGTTTGTTTCGACGATAGGGTTTGGTTTCTGAGTTAGCAACATTGACGGACTAAGAGGGACCGGATCTTCTGGATCGGTAGAAATCTCAACCAAAGGTCTAGAATTTACGATTGCACATACTTCAGCAAGAAATGTACTTAGAACTTCGTGGGTAAGATCATGTTGTTTTCTTTCTCCAAGTAATGCATCAAGAATGCGTCTAGTAACCCCGATCATTCTTTCCCACACGCCGCCCATATGGGAGGCGTGAGGCGGGTTAAAAATCCATGTTGTTCCAGATTCGTACAAGTGTTGTTTCAACAAACTATTTTCTACATTCACAACGTTTATTTTAAGATCATCCGTTGCACCCACAAAATTCGTTCCTCGATCGGATCTTATCTGTTTGACTGATCCTCGAATTGCTGTAAATCTTTTGAAAGAGTTGATGAAAGAGGAAGAGGACATGTCTTCGATGACTTCTATGTGGATTCCTCTTGTAGTAAGGCAAGTGAAAAGAATCGCCCATCTTTTAGAATTAGCTGCGCCACCTCTTGTTCGACGAGTAGTTATTTCCATGGACCGAACGTATCAATTCCACATACGTAAATGGTGGTAGCGGTTTTAGACGATCTTCGGGAAGATCCGCCATCAATTGGCATTCGAACTTGCCACGCAACTTTCTGCAGACAACACATTTGCTGATAACACTAGAAATAAGTCTCTTTGATCCAATTAGCCAGTATCCTGCTGTTCGAATAGCTCCACTTGTGATTTTTCTTCCTTGGTGTTTGACCTTTTCATGAAAGTGACGGATGATCAATACTGCAATGTGGTGCTTGCTCGGAATTATAATTGGGTGTAATTCCTTTGTATCGAAAGAAGCCTTTCTTAGACGACCTCCAACTCTTAGAATACCATTTTCATCTATGAACGGATTCAGAGAAGACAGCGAGCTACTACTTGATACTTGTTTATTGTCGTTTAGATTACATAACTCCTCACTGAATGTATCTGCTTGAACAGCTTTTAAAATCTCTATTTCAGATTTTTCATAGTCATCAACAGTTCTGAATTCTTGGCATATATGCCATCCTTTGCAACTAGTTTTACTACGATAAGTTTTAGCGATGTGTTTTAGTCTTGAAATAGTTTCTACTAAAGCTCTCCAGGTAGAAAATCTCTCAAATCTATGAGATCCAAGTAGAGGTTTATGCGCAAGATTAGTTTTCAAAACTGAAACTGTCGGTCTAACCTCTTTGTCGTTCTCTGGATCGGGCAAAACAAAATCATTGTTTATTGGTTGTTCATGTCTTTTAAGATACTGAGGACTTCTCAGCCATTCATTATGATTTAGTTCGTAAGAAGGAATAGATCTTGTTGCTTTATCAGCCGGATTTTCTCTGATGGAACATAACTCCACTATTCCGGTGCTGTAGATTTGCGTATCAAGGCAACCCTATTCGTGACATGGGTATAAAATCTCCTTGAAGTATTGTTGATATAACCAAGTACGATTTTGCTGTCTGTGTAGAATCGGAATTCCTTAACAGAAGTATCCAAATGGTCTGCGATTGACGTAGCTATCTCAACCGCAAGAACCGCGGCACAAAGTTCAAGTCTAGGAATTGTATGACCGTGAGCTGGTGCAACTTAAGTCTTTCCTAAAACAAAACCTAAATCACAACTTCCATCTGAGGTTGTCGATTTCAAATATCCAACAGCTGCAATAGCCTTTTCAGAGGCATCTGAGAAAATATGTATAGATTTGTCAGCAGACTTGACATAAGATTCTTTCAGGTAAGTACGAGGTATTCTTATATGTTCCAGATCTTTTAACGAAACTCTCCATGATTCCCATTTGTTGTACAGTTCTTGAGGAAGAGGCTCATCCCAGTCAGATGTGTTTTGAAGTAGAGATCTCAATATCAACTTTCCTTGGATAATTACTGGTAACAGAAACCCCAACGGATCAAATATAGAGTTGATAGTGGATAGTATGCCTCTGCGTGTATAAGGTTTAGCGTTTGTCTCAAGCTTGAAAATGAATGAATCAGAATCTAGATCCCAATTTAAGCCTAGACTTCTCTGAGCTGGCAATTTATCTTCGCCTAAATCAAGTTCTTTTAGCCCTTTAGCTAGATCTTCCTGTGGAAAGGCATTCATTACTTCTTCGGAATTGGACGCTATCTTATGAAGCCGGAGATTGCCTTCAGAACTGAGTGCCATCTGAGTCCTTTGCATTAAATCAATAGCAAGAGATGCTGTCGGAAGAGAAGTGAGTCCATCATCGACGTAAAAGTCTCTTTCGACAAAGTTTAAGACTTCAGTGCCAAATTTGTCTTCACCAAGTTTGGCTGTTTTCGTAATCCATAAGTTGCAATGGCTGGGGATGGACAGTTTCCAAACACGTGCACGCACATTTGATATTCTACTAACTGATTTTCTGGATTATTGTCTAGATACCAGAAAAATCTAAGAAACTTCCTGTGTTCTTTAACAACACGGAAACAATAAAACATTTGCCTAATGTCTCCCATTACGGCAAAAGGTTCTCTACGAAATCGGATCAGTACACCTAATAAACTATTGGTCATATCTGGACCAGACAAAAGTACATCGTTTAGAGAGATGCCATCGTACTTCGCAGAAGAGTCAAACACTGCCCTCAGCTGGTTGGGCTTTTTGGGTGGTACACCAAAAATTGGAAGGTACCAACATTCCTCTTCTTCAGTTAACTTTGAGCTATTTCAGCATATCCATTTTAAAAATGTCACTCATGAATTCTGTGAAGTGTTGTCTTTTCAAGGGATCTTTGCGAAGGCTGTTGTCTAGTGACCTTGCTCTCTTAATTGCTTGATCTTTGTTGTTAGGTAATTTTGACTTATTGTTACGAAATGGAAGTGGTGCTGTCCATCTTCCATCCTTGTCTTTGTGAAATCCTGATTCCATTACTTCCATGAACTCGATATCATCTACTGACATACCTGGAGTGTCGTCATCTTCTGATCTCTGAAAAATCTCTTTTCCGAAAACTTCACTTTTCCTACTATAAAGTGAGCATTCCCCTAGTGAACCATTGTCAGATTTCAAAACATTCTCTTTTATCCTAAAATTATTGACACACGGAGAGAATAGCGAGGGACGGTCATTCCCTATCAGATTAGTTTTCATTGCCTTTATTGACTCTGGTTGGTGAGCATTTCCAAGACATGTCTCACCTATGATGGTCCATCAAGTGGTAGGCGTTGAGCTTAAGGTGAGCAGCCTGGTCCTATCCTTTGATCTAGGACATGATGAACTTCAATTATGTCTCGACCTAGGAGCAATAGAATGTGTGCATTTTCATTTAACGGTGGAATGTATTCTCTGATGTTTTTTAGATGAGGGTAGTATAACGTTACCTCTGGTGTGGCGATTTCTGACAAATTACCTGGAACATCATTACACTCTATAAGCGGAGGTAAATTGAAGGTAGCATTTCTATCGAGATATTCAATCACAAGTCCTTCTATCTTTCTCCTGAAGCTTTAATCATACCACCACATGACAACAATGAATAGTCAATTTGTTTACATTTACTATCGAACATGTCAAAGAGTTCTGGTTTAGCCAATGACTTGTTTGACTGGTCATCAATAATTGCATACAATGTAACAGCTTTATCTGGCCTGGACCTTGGATATACATTCACTAAAGTGTTTTGGCACAAGATTTACCTCTGAATGTTTTCCGCAAATCTGGGTGCATTTTGATTCCACAGAACTATCAGTGTGAACATTTCCGTCTGACTTTATCTCCCCGCCATGCTCAGTAATGTTTCTTTTCTCTTGAGGTCTATCTATATGAAGTGCTGATGAATGGTTTTTGTTTCCGCATTCATTGCATTCAACTGACTTTGTACAAACTTTCTGTCTATGAGATGTCTCAAAACATCTAAAACACAGTTTGTTTTCTTTAAGAAATTGTCCCTTTCTTCAATTGGTTTCATCCGAAAACCACGACATTTGTCTAAACTATGGTTAGAATTATGCAGAGGACAACGTTCTGCACTAGATGTATTATTCTGATCTGATTGCACTGTTTGATATGTTCTGTGTGACTGAACTTTATCTGGTAGAACAGTTTTTCTTGTTGAAATATTTACATTCCTATCTGAAGACTTTTTGTTACTTGCAAATGGAATTATTTGTGGTTAATAGGAATGACATCCATGTACTTAGTTAGCATCTTTGATGTGAATTACTTAATTTTAAAGGCCAGGGAAAGAGTATAAATAGCAGCCAATGAATGAAATAGTGGTAAATTCAAATTTCTTTGCCACATTCATTTCAGGGACATATTTTTTAGAATTACCTTGTTGAAAGAGTGATTTTTAGAAAAAAAAATGTCACAGAACCTAGAACTGAACTATACAATCTGTTGCAGGATAAACAAAAATTATTAACTAAGTTTATTCTGTTATATTCCTCAAACAAATCATGAAGCAGAGGTATTTTTCATTTGAAATATACTTTGATTGATAGCTGGGCGGATATAAACATTGTTTTTGTTTACACAGGAAGTAAATGTTGCCATGCAGCCATGCTTCCATGCAAAGTATCAACAAACACCTTACCTGTTGTGTTTAAATTATTCCATTCCTATGTAATCCTTATATCCATTTATATTTCTTTCATAATTCAAAGAACCAAATAAATATGCAGCTAATTTGCACAAAATTGTAACTACAGTCAAAATATTCTATTTTATCTGGTCACAATCATTTTCCCTCCAAAATTGTGTTATATTAAGAACAAAGGACTTTCAATTAAATTAATAAAAATCCAGCAGCAGAATAAGGAAAATTATTCCCACATGTGTCCCATGTAAGTAAACCCACCAGGATTGGGAAACCAACAACGCACAAGTGTCACAACACATTTTGGCATAATGTCTCTCTTGTGCCAGTCAAATCTTTGGGTTCTGTGGTCCCTGGTCATGGCATCTGATTTCATAACTATATATCTATCATCATTCCACGCACCACGATGGAGAAGCATAGTCCAAAATCTTTTGTAGTGTTCCTTTCTCAAACTTGAGTTTCTTTGATGGGATACTTCTGACTGACCATGCCACCACATTTGTCTATTTTGTTCATCAGTAATGCATGGCTTACAAAAGCAATATCTGCATTCTACTTGGGACGGGTCTTGCTGTATGACAAATCCAGGTTGATCATCGTCTTCATCTTCTTCATTATTGTCTGTTTGAGTGCTCTGTTCTGTGGTCATCTGTGGATTTTGTGCATTCCAGCCTTTTCATTAGTAACAGCAGAGTCATCAAAATTTTAATTTCCCAATCATTGTGCCCAAACAAATTTTTATAGTTTCTAATTGAAGATCACTTAATTCCATTGTAACTTTCTTATCACTCATTTTAGGATTATGTAGAATGCAAACAAACAAAATTTTACTGACTTCAGAGATAATCTGGTCTGGATTTTATCACCAGGTTATGTGTACAGAAAGTTGCTGACTCTGCAGGTGACCACATGAAATTTGTATATTATATGTAAACAAGTCCAGAGGCAATTAGGGATTACATGTAGTTATTCATTTAGCAAGAAATAAAATACTATTTTTTGACAACAAATCACAAAAAAAATCCAAAATTAATTTATTGAAAAAAGCCATGTAATGATCAAAGAAATTTGCATTGATCACTTTTATTTATATAAAAATCAATGATCGTGAACCCTTTGATACATTTTTCTAAGTTGGCACTAGCTGTAACTGAATATCATGAAACATAATCTCCTGATTATTTCATATCCCATTTCTGCTCATTCCTTCAATTTCTTTCATTATCATGGCTACTGAAAAACAAGATTCTTCACGAAAACGTCCTCCCAATTTTAGAATAGAAATTCCTGGTGATGAGACTGTCAAAAGTAGAATTTTGGAAAAACTTCAAAGAGTAAAGAGTTATTTGACTTCAACTTTGAATAAGCCAGTTAACAATAGTTTAATTATAGAGGAACTTTTAGACTTTTGGATTAAACAACAACTTGGCAGTGACAATACAAAAGAACTTCATCCTTTTCCATCCACCTATTCCCAAACAAGACGCCAGGATGTAGACCAAGGACTGTTTGTTACTGCAGCAAAATCTTTGGATACATATGGAGAACTTTTTGAAGCACATACCAGTATTTGTAATGGAAAGCTAAAAGTATTGAAAAGAACTATGAAAGGACATGTAGCATCTGTAAGACTGATGTGTACCAAGGAAAAATGACATTCCTATTTATGGTCGTCATCATCATACCTTCCAAATGACGAGTTCTTGGTCAATCACAGGATTTGTCATGCATTTTATAGAAGTGGACTTTTGCCAGTACATTACACTAGATTTGTAAATGGAGCAGGTATTGGCTGCATCACTAAAGAGAGGAGATCAAAGTTCTTTAGAAAATATAAAGAACACGCTGAAAATGAAAGTGTTCAATCAGTTGACAATGCCATAAATGATGAAATTTCTTCATATGATGACCTAGATGACATCAACATCATGACAGATGCTAGACACGGTTGGAGGAAAAATGCCAAAGATACTACAGTTGTAGCATTAGGAGAAAAAACTCACAAAGTGATGGACTGTGAACATGTTACAAAGTCACAGGATAAAGTTGCCCAACGACACGAAAGATTGGGAACACAAAAAATTTATGAGAATTTGGAGAATAAAAATGTGTCCATCAAAATTCATGCACATGATAGAAATTTGGCTGTAAATAAATTTGTGAGGGACACTCAATTTACTGTCAATCAGAATGACTTATGGCATGCTGTCAAGGCTGTAAAAAAAGCTGTCACCAAGATTTCAAAAGGTGAACAGCTGGGAGATAAAGTTGAACCCATAGCAACACACATTAACTGGGCCGTCCGTAACTGTGAGCAAAATTCTCAAAAACTTAAGGAAAGTTTGGATAACATTGTTGAACATTATTGTAATAACCATGTAAATTGTCATCATTCATCAAGGTGTAAAGTTGATTCAAACTATGAGCCATCTAGGATCGTAATTACAAATGGAAAAGTCAGAAAAATGTTAGAGTCTGCTATAAAAAGTTCAACTATATATAAATATCCTCAAGATTACATTCTTGCTAAAGACACATTTTATGTTGAAAGTTTTGAACATATTTCAAGACAAAAGAATTTGCTTTGGTGATGATCAATATAAATTGAGATCAAATTTGGCAGTATGCCATTGGAATGAGAATGTGGACAGAGGCTATACATCAGTGTGGAAATCAAGAAATCTTAATGCACTAGCTACACAAAAAGGAAAGAAAATTTACAAAAAACTAACTTATAATTACAGGATAAACATTTGGAACCACTACATTTCTAGTTTCTTTTAAAAACAGAATAATTACACCAATGCATTAAATTTACAAGTGTTAACTATTATCAACTGCTAATATCTGATCAACATAATCTTTTTATTTCAACTACAATTAGTATTTACAGAGTTAATGTAGTTATTAATTTTAGACTGGATTATAAATATCTACACAAAGGTAAATTCCACATGTGTTTGTTTTCTGTTTTACCATGCTGACCTCTTTAAATAGTTGATAAGATACTTAGGTCCCTCCCATTTCCTTATTGGCTTAATTGCTATCCAACCGGATTTCTATCTAGGTCAGCCCTGGCCTTTAAGATCGATTGACATTTCTTATCTTGAGGGGTAAACATCGTAACTTCCTTCTGATCATTGCCAATTTGCAATAACACTGTGGCCCTCATGTTACTAGTATTGGATCAAGACCAAATTCATCCTCCGACTGGTGACAAGCTTGACGTCATAGTCACTGTTCAACATTTTTTCAATATACCTGTCGATTTGATGGCTAGTATGTGTGATCTTTAATGGGAAAAGACTGGAGAACCACCTTTTGTAGTTGGTCTTATACGGGGTTTAAGAAACCTATAATGTGTAATATGTACATCATGAAAACCCTGACCCACCCTTGTTCATGTTACCATTGGCATTTTATGACCTGGATAGACTCATATTTATATATAATAGAACGGTTCAATTTGTCCCATGTGTGTAACCAATGTAACCATTATGTCAATGGGGGTTACAAAACAAGGTAACTTAATTCTGTCTCTAATTATAAATTAACTGTTTATTATACTCTGAATTTTTGAAATTCTAAGGCTTGTCTACCTCAGGAATAGATTACCTTAGCCGTATTTGGAAAAACTTTAAGGAATTTTTGGTCCTCAATGCTCTTCAATTTCGAACTTTATTTGGCCTTTTTAACATATTTTATTCGAGCGTCACTGATGAGTCTTTTGTAGACGAATCGCACGTCTGGCGCAAATATAAAATTTTATCCTGGTATCTGATGAGTTTATAGACATAAGATAACAAAAATATTATGTAAACGGACAGAAAGTCACAGGACAAAAAGTCACGGGACAGAAAGTCACAATTTTGATAGGACAAAAAGTCACAAATAATTTTTTGACAATTGTTAAAATATATAAGAGAAAGATCTTGAAATATTTTCTTTTTATTACATATATTCATTTTACAGTTTAGGAAATTGTTCTTTAGCGTTGATAAATGAAAATTTATTAAATTTTAATCATGCAAATGATCTATTTCTTGGGACACCATGAAGCCGTTTAAGTACCAAGCCACTTTGACATTTTGTTTTCTTAACAATTACATGATCATTATTGATATCTATTAAATAAATTTTAATTACAAAGTTGCTTTATATATAATATTTCAAGAAAAATACTAAAACTTTTTTTTTAAATAAGTATTTTCTTATTCAAAGAAAAATTATCTCAAAACTGAATTGTGACTTTTTGTGTCCTATGACTTTCTGTCCTACATTCAAATATTTTATAGTATTGATATTGCTACTGTGCAGATCACATTAAAAACATTTTTTGATCTTAGGCTCTTTGTTACCGGGCTGTAATGAAAGCAGCAGAATTGAAAAATAAAACATTTGTCTATAAACATTGTCTTATGTTTTGGGGTGAAGACGTGTTGCTCAATCATCACGTTGCAAATGTTGATTTACAATTTCTACATTCACCCGTGACCATCTTCAAGGCGCGTTTTGATTGGATGCAACCAATTACGACCGCGACCAATGAAAATCGTTACCTCGTGTCTCAGGAATTCTTTAATCCGCCAAGGGTTGAGAGGATCATTACCCTGGCTTGCGAAGATGCTTACGACTCTTATGTACTATGAACGACAATAATATTTTTAATTGCCTACATGATGTATCTATGTATTAATCGTATTCAAATGAAACAGAAGTGTCTCATCAAAGTTCTTGGTATTCACGGATATTCATAGCAACAAAGTAAGCCATACTACACGGTATATACAAGTAGTAATATATAAAATATTCAACATGATAAAAGGTCATGATTCCATCTTTGGGAAAAGGATCTACCTCCTCTTGTCCTCTGCCAACTGTTTCGTCAATTCTCGATTATCCGATTCTTATTTTCGTCTCAGCACTTCTCTTTCTGTAAATAAGGCCCTCACTTCCGGCGAACTTCCAACTGAATCAACTTTCTCCTGTATTTCCTATCATTTATAATATCCAATTCTAACCATACTTTGATCATCATGTTAGCTGTACCGTGATAAAAATTGTGCATTTTGGGATCTATGGTTGACATTCGTAATGGGTCAAAATAATCGAGATCGCACGGGAGAGTAACGTATTCCATATACACTTTCAAGTCTTTCCCTCTCGGTCTTGGTTCTTGCCGCCTGAATTTGTAACATATTCCTTCTATGTTATTGTACGTCCCTTGCTATCGAGTTTTCTGTATCAAATCCAAATAGTTTCTTGCTGAAAAATCCCCGAAAAATCTTTGTGCATTTAGAGCAGACAAGTTTTGCAGTATGTCCGAGGAAGCCGCAACGTTTTATTGTTGCTGGAAGGGTGCTAATTTGTAGGCAAGTTTGATGTCTGGACTTTCATATGAAAATAGTTCAAAGCTCTTCCCATGCAATTTTTAATTCGTCCGGCAAAATAGCCTTTTTGAGCTAAGGCGGCGTAAAGCAAACACCAATCAATCAATCAATTTAATTCGTCCACCAGGGGAGCTACAAAAGACCGACCTGGTGGTTTTACCGCCAATATCGAGAATGATTCCCAACAAAATAACATTTTTTTAGTCTAAATCGTTCCTCTCTTGGCAAATAACACCAAAGCACCTACCGTGTACATAGGACTGAAACGAGTCAAGGTTAAACATTAAACTAATTTTTTTTCGCTTTTAGGGAAATTGTTTTTGTCAGATATATGAAATTCTTTCCAAATATTTCCATCGAAGATATCTGTCATACTATCCGTCTCATGTCTTCGTTCCCTCTATTTTTCACATTTACGTTGAAAATAAGGTACTCTCAATAGTTGTCGTCCCAAAGATTGCTCAATCGATTTATAACAGTAAGTTTTAGAAGGTTTCAAACATATGATCCGTCCGATAATTTCACAACCTTAAGAAGTTCTCCACGTGGTCTTCGTCTCGCTATCTGAGTAAGATTTGGAAATACTATGTTAGTACATGTCGCAGATTGCATTTCGTCTTCAATGAATTTTACGCCGTCCTCATATTAATAGAGAGCGATATATTTTCTACACATGACTTGTTTTCAAAAGTTAGCTTTATCAATCTTAGCTTTTGTAGTCACGTCAGAAGGGAGACTACTGGTAGAAGCAATCTCTGTTATCGATATCACATTACCATTCAGGTAAATTAACAAGTGAGCACCATTGGTACTGGCGCAGATTGAAATTGATATCATGTAAAAAAGTTCCTCCTTCTCAACCACAAACTTCCCGGTACGTTGACAGATTATTGATTCTAACACTGGCAAGTACGCAATTTGTTCTTTTTTAACAAATAAAAGTTGTAACAAGTTGTACGTAACACAAAATTTGAAAACTTTAAGTCTAGTAAATACAAATGTAATGTTTATCATTCTTGTCTGATTTTGACTTTAGAGGAACCGAAACATGAATTTAGAATTGGGAACTTAAATAAATAGTAGTAAATTCCCTTAATCTATAGTATACAACGAATAACCACAGCAGGAATCCTGCACCTAGATATACTGACAATTCTCAAGCTACGATAGAAAAATGAAATAATAGTGACGAAAAATCCATGTTGTTCGCTTAAAGGCTTACACAATAGAAAATATAGAAATAACAACATGTCACGCAAACTAAAAATCTGACTTTGAATGTTCAACAAGATCTACCCATCAACAAACATAAAGAATACTTCAATGAAACAAATTCCGTTTTAAATTCTCATTCTTTAGCCAAACAATCAAAGATTGGAACAAAATACCATCAGAAATTTCAAACCAACATTCCACTGACAACTTTAAAGATGCACTCGCTCATGAAGTCCTCCTTAAACATTATCTTACCTTAACTTAATGAGCCTATTGTTTTATCTTAATAATAAAAAATATACATATAGATATGAAATGTATAAAACAATTATACTTCAATAAAAGTTGTAACAAGTTGTACGTAACACAAAATTTGAAAACTTGAAGTCTAGTAAATACAAATGTAATGTTTATCATTCTTGTCTGATTTTGACTTTACATGAATTTAGAATTGAGAACTTAAATAACGTAAATTACCTTAATCTATAGTATACCACGAATAACCACACCAGGAATCCTGCACAAGCTACGATAGAAAAATGAAATAATAGTGACAAAAAATCCATGTTGTTCGCTTAAAGGCTTACACAATAGAAAATGAAAAATGTATTATGAATGTCGAATTTCTCTTTTGATTTAGTTAAGCCATTTCAATTGATATTTTATAGTGTGTCTTTCTATGTTGTGATGTTACACTATTACACTACAGAAAAACAGAATTCAACCACAGAGAGAACTAGTAGTTTTAAATGAAGATGGTCAGGTTGAGGATGTAGAGGTCCCTGAAGCTTTAAACGAGGAAATTAAAGATGATTGATTGATTTTTGGTGTTTTAACGCCACTTTTAAGCACCGCTTTTGGGCTATTTCGTGGCGGCCAGTTTTTATTGGTAGAGGAAGCCGGAGTTCCCGGAGAAAACCACCGACCTTCGATAGGAAAACTGGCAATCCTAGTCAATTAAGATTGGAGTCGAGTGCACCCGCACGAGCGGGGTTCGAACTCACATCCTCCGTGTTGACTGACTAGTGATTACAGTAGTAACTACTTAGACCACTCGGCCACCGAGGCCCCGAAATAAAAGATGTCAATCTTGCAGACATTAATAATGAATCTTGTGGAGACTGTACATGTGATGATGAGAATGATAATGAGCAGGATGATGAATTGTTTTAAAGGTCCAATGATATAGCAACCAGTGATTTACCAGTGAAATCTCATGAAACATTAATCATGAAAAATATGCTCAAAACCCTCTGGAAATGCCCAAGAACACAGGATTTAGCTCGTTTATTTTAAAATTTTAAGGAGGGCTAGTTTACTTATTTAGTTAAGTGTCAAACCCCCGAGAACCCCATAAATTCATTTTTTTTTTATATCAAACAAAATTAAATTTTGGACCCTGATTTGGACCAACTTGAAAACTAGGCCCAAAATTCACAAACTAACATACAGGTTTAGGTTCAGCGTTCAGAGAACCCTACTTAAAGATTCAATTTATGTTCAAATCAAACAGTTTAATTTTTGACCTGGATTTGGACCAACTTGATAACCGGGCCTTATATCAAAAATCTAAATACATGTTTATTAATAGACAATATAATACTTCCCAGGCAGTGCATTAATGAAAATGTAGGCATTGACCATGTCCATTCAAACGAGAACTTCTAGAAATTGTTTTTACTTTTCTTTTAATGGAAGATTTAACGTCTAGGGCTGTACCTATAATTTTCTTACAGCTAATAAATAGCATGAGTTTTTCACAATGGCACCAAGCCCATAAATATTCTTACCGTGACTCAAAATAGTTTCTGTACTCATTTGTACTACTCTAAGACTGACTTTTATGTCGCTTCACTAACGTTTAAGTAGATTAAAAGTTGTTATGTGTTCTTGTAAAAACACATACACAATTAAGTTTCTTTTTATTTTCGCGGTAATAATTGAAACACTAAAAAGTGAAACCTAAACTGCTGCGTAAATTCATTTTTTACAGTATTTCGATTATAAATTAATACGTGTGCAAGTTCAATCAGCATCTGTCGTCTCTGCCTCAAGCTTTTGATGATGAAGTAGAGGATGACCAATAAGGTGGTATTATGAAATATTTTACTTCGTGTTTTAACCGTTGGACTGATACCAGCTTGTTCTACTAGCTATTTTGTGACCCGTAGAAGTCGATCAGCAGCAGTCAGATGTAAAGCTTTTTTTTCCATCTTTCTATTATGGACAATACTTTGGTCAAAAACATCAATAATATACAACATATCTTACAACTGACTTTAAAACAACTTGTCTCCCTCCCATGTTTTGTTGTGAGATGTCAAAACTTCCATCAAAACTATCATGTTAAAATAATAACTTTTTTCAAGAAATCCTTAAAAGTCGATAGTCAATGTAGACCTCGTGTTGGTTAAGTGTTCTTAAAACAAAACATTAAGAACGTGGATTTTATTGTGAATATTGAATGAAGTTACATATATTGAATAAATATGATTAAAATAAAACTATGCATTAAGTTATTCTTCTATTTATATGTGAAAAACTCAAAAATTGTTCCGTTAAAAACATGAACAAATTTAATATCCTTAGTGAATTATTTGATTTTTTTAGTGGGAGGGGGATTTTTGCTGATATAATATTCATTTTACATCAGTTGGTAGTACGTCTTATTTATTTAGCCCACAATTATTTTCACTTTTTGTACACAACCTTTTCTTGCAAAGTCCTGCATTTTGTTTTTTATCCTGCCATAGACAAGTTGTTTTTACAGTTAGAACCAGTCTAGATCATTCCAAAAATCGCTCCATGTGTGACTGGGGAATAGAAATATGGTCACTTGCATCTTCGATCAATCGGCCGTACAACCCTTCCGTTTGGTTGTGCGGGATGTATAAGTACTTAGCCACGTCCATCTTCATATCGGACAGCCTCTATTACAGGACCTACCTATTGTATTAATTGTGAATTTGTTCTCGCCCTGAACATGCATGAAATATTCAGCAAATCAACAATCAATCCCTTGTTCGCCTATTATTACGCTGTTAGACCAAACCAATGTTTTTTAATTCATACAGGATCAATTTTAAAATTCCATATTGGATCCCCCGCTTTTCACTTTCCAGAAACCAAACATTTTTTTTCACTTCCCTCCTGCATAAATATGGGCAAATGGGCTTATCTTATGTTTCAATGAAAATTGATAATATGCAACTATAGAGGTAATCCATAATGATATTAAAGAAAAAAAAAACGTAATTGGAAAACAATTTGAGTGAAGAAGTATATGGGTAAATGTGTAAGTATTAAGCTAGCCTTGAAATCCTCTGATAAATGTTCTTACTTAAATAGGTGTACAAATCTGACACCAGCAGCAGTGACAAACTATCTTTATTCAACATTTAGCTCTCCACCATTCAGATCAGCGACAAGTATTTCTTTATGTAGGTTTTTTTTGCTGGAAAGCAGTCTATGGACTTAATGACAAAGAACACCCAGTAGACCAACATTCGATGAAACGGACAGTAACAACATTTTGAGAATTATGTTCTCACAGGAAGTGTTCTACACGGCAAAAGACCCTTTTGACCCGCATGTTATTGATTGGAAACATTTCATTGGTTGGGAGAAAATGTTTCTCTGCTCATATCGTTTTCCAGGTAGAAGCCATCTAGTTTGACCTGATTGTATAAATGCTCTAAATTTTACTTTTAACTAACCCAAAAATCTTTTCCACACTTTATCATGATCATCATTCATATTTCCATATCATCACTATCTCACTGTCAGAATTATGAGCACCACATTCAAGGGTGACTGGGGAATAGAAGTATGGTCACCATTGGTCTTCCTCCGACCGGCGGTAAAACCCTCAAACCCTCGCCGCCCCCAAGGGTGACTGGGGACTAGAAATATGGTCACCATTGGTCTTCCTCCGACCGGCAGTAAAACCCTTGTCAAAGTGGGGCGTCCGTTTGGCTGTGCGGGATGTACAAATTTGCAGCCACGTCCGGTCAGAATGGGGACGTTAAATCCGATGCCTCGTGTAAAGAGAGTGCCACGCTCTTTGCACGTTAAGAACCCTTGCAACAACTCTTTGAGGGGTCCGTAGGTGACCTGTTCCAGGCTAAATTTCTGTCCCTATCCAATATACCCTCATTTCCCGTGGCAGTCTAAATTTCTCCGACCTTAATCCCTTAATCTATTACAGAACCTACCTATTGTATTTATTGTGAACTTGTTCTCGTCCTGAATATGCATGAAATATTTGCCACTGGACGTTAAGCAACCAACAATCAATCAATCAATCAAACCCTCGCCAAAGTGGGGCGTCCGTTTGGCTGTGCGGGATGTACAAATTTGCAGCTACGTCCGGTCAGAATGGGGACGTTAAATCCGATGCCTCGTGTAAAGAGTGTGCCACGCTCTTTGCACGTTAAGAACCCTTGCAACAACTCTTTGAGGGGTCCGTAGGTGACCTGTTGCAGTGCTAAATTTCTGTCCCTATCCAATATACTCTCATTTCCCGTGGCAGTATAAATTTCTCCGACCTCAATCCCAGACGCCTCTAATACAGAACCTACCTATTGTATTTATTGTTAATTTGTTCTCGTCCTGAATATGCATGAAATATTTGCCACTGGACGTTAAGCAACCAAGAATCAATCAATCAATCTCATTGGGCACATTCGAACCTGTCCTCTTTTCTACTGAGCCCGATGAAGATTTTTTTAATCAAGAGTAACACCATTTGTCACAGACCTTTAAGATAAAGTTAATAATTGTAGAGACTTGAATTTGTCTCTAGAAGTCGTGATGGGAGGTAGCTCCTTACTTGGCTCAAGGTGGAAGGCACTAGTTCACTTGGTAGATTACATAGTTTCTTTCCGGTCTCCCTTGCTATTTTGGAGTTCAGGAATGTCTTCATACCTAGTGAAATCATTGTTTCTATTTCTTCAATTTAAAAGATATGAATAGTATATTTTGAATCAGTTCATTATCATGGATGATATAGAAAAAAATCTAAACGAACTTGAAAGATCAGCGAATAGTTGAACTTTTCTTTAAGTGAAAATTATAGGCATGTCTCTTATACTATATTCCACTGGAGTTTCTTTGGCGGCGGTTATAAAAATGGTTGGCGATCGTTCAAATTCATCATCAATATTTCAACAATTTCAGCTTAAACGACCTAAACCGATCTTAGTTCCATGTGCAGAAAAGTTATAGTTTGCTATTGTCGGAGATGTATTTGTAAGAGTGTGTGCAAACAAAAATGCGATAGTTGACATTAGACAGTACAGAAACCAAACACCAACATCAACGGGGATTCGTTTATCTACAACTCAGTATGAACATTTAAAAACAACTATTTCACAAATGGCCGATTCTATAAAAACATTACTAAAACAAAGTGAGGGAAAAAAATCGAACTCGTGTATGTGTAATATGTAAACGCTTAACTAAAAACATAGATAATAAAAAGTTATTCAACACCGAGTTTCTTACCTCTTCTTCACTTTCTAGAGTCTTGTGACTTTCTGCCGCCTCGTTCAGAACCAATGGATTGTTCTTTACATTTTTCCTTTTTCGTTTGGTGATCTGAAAAAAAAACAAAAATACAGGAGAAATGTAATTCAAAGTTTTGCTTACATCAGTTTACAAAATTATATAAAATCATGAACACCAATTTTCTGTTTAGATATTTTTAAGGAAAAAGTAGAGTAAAAACAAACAAACAAAAAATGTAAGAGAAAGAGAAAAAAATGTTGTGTTAATAATCAATGAAATTCATATAAATAGATTTGTTATCCTCACCTTGTTGGTTGATTTTGGAGATGTATCTACCTGGGCTGGTTTTTACGAGGAGACCTACAATGAAAAATTATAACATGAAAATCGAACATGGCATTGGAGACAATTTCAATATATAGTTGAACAATTTAATGGATATGCATGAACTCCATGAGATCTATACTCTCTATAAATTTGTAAAAACACATACACTCTATTATTGGAAGGTATCGAATATCGGATTTTTTTTTGCGGTTTTAGCTTAGAAAGAGGTAATGAAATCATCGCTTACCGCTTCTGACAACTCCCCGTCTCTCCTTAATATAATGCAAATCCTATGGGGAGAAAGTATACCTTCCGATGTAAGGTAGTATTGTGTTCATTGTTTGCTTTCACCGACTTTTTGTAAACGCGAAAATTACACACATGCACCTAAATTTCTCGATAAATGAAAAGCTCTTCACTTTAAAACTACATAATTCAAACAAAAGATAGCATGTTTTGAAAAAACAAGAGATGTGCGATGTACAAAATAAAGATAGTTAGATAAGAATAAACTTACGTTGTTTATGCTTTTCACTTCCTTTTTGGTATATCTTCTTTCATTCTTAAAAGAAGAAAAACAGAAAATAAATAACTACGCTTAAATCTTTGAATTTTAAAGGATTTATAAAGATAAAAGACATAGTGTTACAGATTAACCGTTAATTTCAATTATTTTCAGCAATGCATACAACTTTCAAATGGAGAATAGTAAACTTTTTTTTTAAATCTCACTAAATGTTTTTATGGAAAGAAAAATTCACAACTACGTTTATGAATTGAAATAAAAGATTACTCTACCTTATTTTCGATCACTTTTTTCGTCTCCGCAAAATTCCTTGCAAAGACCTCCATCAACTGTTCCATTTCATCCGCCTCTAATGAAATGGATGTTTGGTTCGGCATGTTTTCTAAATGAACATAGACATACCCCTTCCATGAATTAACGGTAACTTTTTTGTTCCTACCGATTTTCATCGTTGCCTTTGTCTGGTCTTGGCTGAACTTCATGATGATAGATGTTGGTTTTTTTATGGTGATGGTGATCTAGTAAAAATTCTGGAAGCAAGGTGGAGTTGAAGATATTTCGTTAGTTTATATAGGAAATGAGGTGTTATAAAGTTTACTAGCAATTGAAAGATAGGCGCGTGTGTAAACACTATACACCAATACAATTGTTTTAAGGTGTGGTTAAGATAAAATTCGACACAAGGCCACACCAATTTGATTTACAATTTACCTGAAATTGGAGATAAGATAGTCAATTTATTTATTTATTTTAAAGGGTAATTCGTGATGATAAAACGATATCATATTATCATACTATAGTCTGATATTGAATTCGAGAAAATGAAAAAAAGAAACAGTAAAAAAAGGGTCTTAGGCTACATCATATCAATTCCTCGTTTGTTGGGTTGCTGTCGTTTGAAAATAGGAGTATGCGTGTACAAGTTTTACTTTTTTTTTCCTTCAAAAGTTGATGCTCAGATGGCTATATCTCTGTATTCTTTGTAGGTATATATGAGTGAAAACTCTACTCTCTACTTCCTTTGCTGATATCTTTATTTAAAATAACAAAAACAATATACGTTCCCATTGATGTTAGACTACCACCTTAGGATAAAAATGAATGTGAATGTTTTAATGTTCTTCAAATTCTGTAATGGTTGAGAAATTTCAATATTTTGACAAGAGCGTTGCTGATGAGTCCGATGTCACTAATTTTATACACCTGAAACTTGGATGTTTTACTATCCTATATACTCTCCCCTGAACTTCGTACGGGTATAATCATAATCTATAGTTTCTTGAGTTTTTCTTTTTTCTGTTTTTACACAAAATTGATATCATATAACACTTTTGTTGGTGAACTGATTTAAACAACACCATTCATCTTTATTTTGTCTTTTTTTTCTGTTTCCCATTGAACTTTCACCTCAGGAGAACTTCTTGTTTGACAAAGTTTCCTATCTTGGATTCATACCTATAAGTTTCGTTCTTGTTTGAAACATACCTTATAATAATTATCAATTAAATTGCCTAACAGTTTCTACACAGAAAGACGGACAGACAAAGTGATCTCTATATACTAATACTCTCCTCTGAACTTTATTTGGGTATAACAATAACCTATTGTTTCTTTCTTCAGGACTTTCACCTTTAAGTTTCGTTCTTGTTTGTAACATACCTTATAATAATGAACAAAAAAATTACCCGACAGTTTCTGCACAGAGAGGTAGACAGACAAAGTGATCTTTATATACTAATACTCTCCGCTGAACTTTGTTTGGGTATAACAATAACCTCTAGTTTCTTTCTTCATGCATATGTACAGGTGGTGTACTTCAGCTCCGGACAGACAGACAGACAGGGTGATTTTGTCTGCTGGTGGTATAAAAAATTGAGTCATGTTCAAATTCAAAACTTTTTATTCTATCTCATATAATATTTAATAAAGTTTTATCAACAACAATGTCCAAAAAACTAAATTTATTAAATAAATGTTTGAGATATGAGCTAAATTCCGATCCTGCTTTACGATGATAAGATAAAATAATTTTATTAACCAATCATGGTGCCCAAAATTTGAGCTATACAATCAAATGAATTACAAAATAAAGATGTGTTCAATGATCATTTAATTTTTATCGTGATTCCGGCTGTAGTATATACCACGTCCACGCTGTGTTTTTGTTATATATATTTCTACTTGTATCCATCTGATGAGTTAAGCCTTTTTCAACTGATTTTTATAGTTACTGTTACACCACTGTCCCAGGTAAGGGGGAGAGTTTAACCCCGCCACATTCTGTATGTATGTGCCTTTCCCAAGTCAGGACCCTGTAATTCAGTAGTTGTCGTTTGTTGATGTTTTATATATTTGTTTTTCGTTCATTTTTTGTACATAAATTAGGCCGTTAGTTTTCGCGTTTGAATTGTTTCAATTTGTCATTTCGGGGCTTTTTATAGCTGACTATGCGGTATGGGCTTTGCTCATTGTTGAAGGCCGTACGGTGACCTTTAGTTGTTAATTTTTGTGTCATTTGGTCTCTTGTGGAGAGTTGTCTCATCGGCAATCATACCACTTCTTCTTTTTTATATACACAAACAATATACGGTCAGTGACTATATATATCACATTTAAAATATGCAGGCAATGTATTTTGACTGCTCAAATAGAACGATTGCAATATTAAAATTCATATACATGTTGCAAAATCATTAAAAAGTAAATAAAACGTTTGTC